>WBNO01026903.1:45683-90811 GCA_013400575.1 Peucedramus taeniatus | reverse complement strand
TCGCAGCCGCCCGGCTCCGCCGTTCGGACACACGCGGGGAGCGGAGTGCGCTGAATCTGTACTTTGAAGCCTTTTTCGCCTTAGATTTTTCTGGCTCTAGGAGGCCTGACAGAGGAGTGCTCTGCTGAGATCGGAGCCTTTGCTATTTTTTTCTTTGATTTTTTTTTTTCCTCTCCATCGCCTTCCTTTCTGCCCTCCCTCCTCTTGGTAGCACATCGAGCCAGTGTGAGTCAGGACTTGTAAAATGCATTTCCAAAGCCCAGATGAAAAGTCTCTCAGGCGTGTCTGCTGCTTTATCAGAGCTTTCCCGAGCCCACCTATGCAAACAGATTTGTAATATTTGTGTGCTTAACCGTGCATCTCTTTTACAGGAATCTGTTGCTGCGTATGACATCTCTTGCAAGCTCCCAGAGAGAATTGATGGAGCATACAGCTAGGGAATAGGATACCAGAGAAGCACAGAGGAAGAATCCAGGCAATCACCAGGTAAACTCAGCGTTACTTTGATTTATTCCTTTCATCTCGCCTGCAAGCTCTTGCCCACTCCAGTAAGGGAGCAGGAGAGCAGAGGGACTGTACGTGTGTGTATTAAATGCCTACTCCTCTCGTTCGCTTCCTTAGGATGGGAAGGTTCAGCGTCCACTGGATATGGGACAAGATCGCTTGGCAACCCTTGTGGATTCTCCTTCTTCTAGAGGCGAATTATAGTTATGGATTTATTGTCCCGGTGCAGCACTTCCACCAGCAGCAGCAACAGCAGCAGCTTTCTGACTCTCTTCGGTGACGGGTATTCTTGGGTGGATAATACGGATTACGTTGTTATTGCTTAAGAATACGCGTAGTCGAGGAGAGTACCGGCGGCGGGCAGGCAGGCAGGCAGCGCGACCGCCCCCAGCCCACCAGCTGGCTCCTCACCTCCTCTAGTTGCCAAGGTAGCACCTTTTCCATCTTTTCCTACGCTTTGCAATGTTTCATTCTGTGTCTCTGCCCGGGCGGGGGGAGCTCGAACGCCCTGTCTCTTGCGGAGGGGGTGCCCGGTGTGTGTGTGCGTGGGAGCAAGCCCAGGGCCGGGGAGGGCCGCGGCAGGGCTGGCCAAGCTCCTCGGCAGAGGGTGGCCGGGGAGCCGCGGCCGCTCCGGTCTGCGCCNGCGGGCGGGGAGGTGCCGAGCACCCTGTGCTGGCGAGGCGAGGCACTCCCCGCACGGCCGCAGAGCGCCCGACGCCCGGGGAAGCCCCTCTTCCCCGGCTGCCGAGGGGTTCGGCCATCCGCTGAGGCCTCTCCTGGGGAGCGCTTTGAGGCCGCTTGCTTTCGATGGAAGCAATGCCCCTCTTGCTCTTTTATCCTCGCCCTGCAACCTGGTGAGGGCAGGATTAAGAATCCGCCTTCACACCAGCTCCAATCCAGCAGAGTTTATGAGCTTCTGAGGCTCCAGATTGAGACACAAGTTCAGGGCCGGAGCTGAGGGGATTTTCCCCCTCTGCAGCTCAAGTGGTGGCTTATTTGTGCCCTTTTCAAGAGCTCAGGACTCCCCAAATTCTACTTGCAGCTGGACGGGTGGGAGACACAACCAAGGGAGTGTTGATTCCCGTAACGGGCCAAGACATGCCCCATTGCATTAACACAGAAAAGGTGCATCTGTCCTTCTCTCCAATCTCAGCAGCAGGACACAGGAATTGGTTACAGCTCTGATCAGTGTTTCAGATGTTGTGCTTAGGAAAATGCAGGCATAGCATTCATAGTTCCAGTCTTTTTCCCCCTGCTCCTCTGCCCACAAACCTGGCAGAGAAAAGGAGCAGGGTGTGTTCATGCCTGTGTTTGTCATTCAAGGCCTCTCCACATGCCCATATGATCCCAGGTCTTGTTGCCATGTAGTCACAATTGTGAGACCAGATTTCAGCCTTAAGTGAATTAGATCAGAAGCCATTTTAAAGAAAGACCAGGAGTCCTGTGATAAGACAGCCTTTTTGAATGCATCTTCCCCAACCTCAGCTATGATGGGGCTAGGAATGATTTTTAATGTGGACAAGCCAGATGTGGGGTGATCATTGAGAGGGCAAGGTGGGCTGATGGGGAATGTCTTTCTCTCTGTCTCTTGCTTAGAGATTGAAAGGCTGTCAATGTTCTACTTAATAATTTCCAACAACTGCCAAAGCAATCTTAGTCTGTTGCTTTTAGTAGTGAGCGGAGTGCTTGTTGTAACACAGACTTGTGGATCGGTTATTCTTTAGACACATCTTTGATGCTAGCACTCTGATCCTTGTGTTTCTCTAATACCACTTGAAAGCAGATTTTTTTTTCCTTGTAGTTTAGTATGTTCAACAGCCTCAGAAACAATGTTAAATTATGCTTTAAAAAGACATGATCAGCTGCTAAATCATAGTCAGTTCAGCGCTGTAGCACAGCCACATTCACAAGTGCTGCAGGAACAGCAATGGAAACACTATTTTAAAATCCAGGTTTGTATTACAAACCTTCCTCTGGTCAGAGCTTTTAGTTTGCATTTTCCCTTGAGTCATGACTTAGAATATTATTAAGAGTTCCCATTTCATCACATAAAGGGTGTGGATTTGTTAGCTCTTTGCTCGGTTGAGTACCGTCTGTAGTATGTATTGGACTGGTACCCATAAATACAAGCTTAGCAAATGGTTCTTTATACTTGGTTTCTTCTAGTTGCTTTCTGTAAAGCATGATGAGATGGTTTTGCTGAATAATGCCTTAATGACAGGGCTGATGCATTTTTAATGCATGTGCTCTTTGTCATTGTCAAAATTAACATTTTGATGATTGTAGACTTCTCTAAAATCTTTTGGGAATTGCTATGCTATGTGGGTTAAAAGAGTGAAAGTGTAGGATCTGATTGGAGAAATACTGGATACGCTCGCCAAAATTATTCTAGAATATTGTGTAAATGCTCACTGTGGACTATTGGATGATGTTTCCCAATTGCATGACCTCAGAGGGACTCCCCCATTTATTAGCAGTTCCAGGGGTCTGTGACATATATATATATATATATATAAGGACAGAAGGGGTCATTTCTGAGCAACAGACATCTAAGTAGTGACTGTTCATACTACGGGTCTGATCCTGGCAATGCATGTAGCTTCCGCAGGACTGCTCAGGAAAGCAAGCTTGCTCATGTTAAATCCAAAATATTTAGGGCCAAATCCTACTATCCAGTGCAATGGCAAAGTCCCAATTGATTTCATTGTGGGAAAGATTAGACCCCTAGTGTAGTGAAAGGGATTTATTTACAGTGCTACACTTCCTACTTTGCTTTAGAAATTGCAAATCCTGTGTGCTAAAAAAACCCTCTAAAACCTCTCTGCTGCTAGTAGTCTAATGATATTTCATTAATGGCAAAAATTACACTAAAAGTTTATAGTGGAACACAGTAAGAAATTACTTTATAAATAAGGGGGTTTAATTGTACCAGTATGAGCATTTCCTAGGACATTTTAGAATGAGATTTGTGGCAGCACCAACTGTGCATTAACAGCTATTTTGGTGAGGGCATATTTAATTAATTCAGAATGCTACATTTCTGTTTTAAAATGGGTTTTGTAATCTGCATCCTGGTAGAAAATTAAATAAAAAAATTACCCCCAAAATAATTACTTGAACTTAGCCTTGTCTTTAAAGGCCATAATCCTATGAAGATTTATATCTCTGGGTAATTTTCTCTGCTGGAGTAGCCTCGAAGGCTGCTGCCATAGGTAAGGCTTTGCCAGGCCAGGGCCCCCAGAGCGGCACAGGCAGATGGCAGAGCAGACGCTGCTGTGGCAGTGGCCCTGGTGCAGTGCAGGTGACCCTGTGACACTGGCTGTCCCCCACCCTGCTCGGGCCTTCCCAGAGCAGGGAGCTGCCCAAGGGCTGTGTTCCTAGGCACAATGGGCACATCAGGCCCCATGGCAGGAGTGGGAGAACAAAGAGTAGTTTTGGTCCCCGCTGTCCTGTGCAGGCAGGGTCACAGCCCTGCCTGGGTCTGCCCATAGTGTGAAGCATTTCTCTGCTTAGCAGTACCCTAGATTAAGTGGTAGGGACTGCCATTGGACTTGGGTGCTCTTTCCAGAAATATTTAAAACTACAGCTCTTACATATGTATATATCCCTGAATGGTATAAATATACATATATACACACAGGCACCCCTCTCTGAAGAGAGGCTAGAGCACAGCAGAAAAGCAGAAAAGCCCCATTATTCTCCCAGACCTGACCGAGGCACAACACCCACTCACCTCAGCAGGGGCCGTGCTGTTGCAGTGCGTATTTATGACCTGTGTTATGATTCCTCTTGCTGCTGCAAATTTGCCTAAAATAAATGCCCACAGTGTTGCATGTAGATGTGTACAGTTGTGCAGATGTTTTTACTTTCTGCTTTTAAGATTACACATGATTTTGAGGCGAGTGTAAGTTTTCTTCCCATAAAAGTTAGTCTTTCATGTGAGTTTAGGTGGCTTCTCGTGTTCATAGGGTTTTCTTGAGGAAACTGAAGACAGTAATATTTATACATCCACCTAGCTCTACACATACTTTGCAGCTGTAAGAATAAGCTAACTAGCCTTTTTCTCTGCCTTTTTACATCACACTAGCCGTAATGTACACAGCAGATTTTTATGCACTTTTGAAAAATAGATCACGTCTTTATGTACACAAAAGTCTTTTTCTTCTCTTCCTTTTAATAGATTACTATTTTTCTGAAAAGCATCACCCCCAGGTATTACCCATAGCTGTTATGACACCTCACCTTTTAGTGTAGTAATGGTAAATCATAACACTCATTATTAAGAGTCATAAATTTTTACCAGAATCATCATCTACCTTGTGAAAGCTTTTATGGTAGAAACATTTCCTGGGCTAACGCCCATGATGATTATATGCTTTTTATTGCTATCATTTAGTAACCAAATTATTCAAAAATCAAAGAACTTGATTATCCCATACCTGCAATGCATAGAGCTATTTATAAATGTTGGCTCGAAAATAACAATGACTCAAAAGAAATTTAAATGACAGGCCAAAAATAAGTAGTCTAAAAGTGAAAAAACAAGCCAGAATTCGTAGAGCTGATGGAAGGAGTCTGACTGCAAAGGACAGAGAGGATCCTGAGGAAGGTAAAGAGAAGAGCCTAGGAGGTGATGGAAGAAGGTAGATGTGACCCAGCTTTTCAGAGTCAGAGGGCAGAGGAGAGGTGAGGCACCAGGGACTGTAGGTGAGGAGGCATTGCAGTGTGGTGCTGGAAGTATGTAGCAGAAGTGTTGAAAGCAGGGCTGGAACATCACACAAGTTTGGTAGTTTGCTTCCTGGAAAAACAGTATCTAGTTATAAGCAGCCAACAAAAAATTAGGCGAAATGTTCCAGAAACTAGAGCGGGTTGATTGATGGGAAAAATAAAAGCCATGAATATCTACCTGAAAGGTGGTTTATATATATATTTTTATATATACATACATACATATATATATATGACTATACATACCTATCCAAAATTACATAATAACGCCCATATAGATAAATGAAATGAGTATCCTACTTTTGAAATCGTTCTCCTGCAGAAACCAGCAGGAAAGCAGTGTAGCCTGGGGTGTGCAGATAGATCTAGAAGCAATGTACAGAGAAAACGCAGCACGGCTATCAAGAAACATTTCCTTCCAGTGAACCCCGTACCCCTCTAGCCAGTGGGGATGATATAAAGCAACAGAGCAATCTCCAAGCAGGAAAGCCCTTGCCTGGGAGATGTAAAATTAACTTGGCCAAGACATAGCAAGCAGAAGTCACCCTAGGAGGGCTGGAGAGCTGTCTGGGGAGGCCTTCTTGCCTCTGACTGTTGCAGCACAGCTCCATGGAGCTGAAATGGCTCCGATAATTTCTCAACACTTTATACCACTAGAAAGAATGGGCTAGGCCCACAAGAGGTAAATTACACTTTCCAAACTACTCAAGAGTATTTCAGATTAAGTAGATCTTTTATCTGTTTTGGGGTCAGTTGTCACCACCTTGTTGTTCTGTATCAGCTCATCTGAGTTACACGCCATGTACACCCCTTTCACATTATTGCATGAGGCATGAAATGTTGGAAAAATATGCCTGACTTTAATATTAATTGCTGATTCATAACCTTGTTCATAATATTAGTGGTTCCTTTACTAAATCAGGACCATACCACAAAGTTTATTAATGATCGCAGGTCAAACCAATCTTTTAAATCATTGGAAATCAAAGATAAAGTGATCAACATGAGGCTGGTCTTTTCTAATTGGAGAAAGAGAAACATTCTGAACCAGAACAGTACAGCATGCAATTGTGCAGCCTGTTACCAAAAAAAGAACTATCTCACTACATCTTACAGAGGCATTTACATAGATAATGTAGATTTCATATGACTACTTTTAGATTATCTGATAGCAATTGCTGTGCAAATATTCACATTCTCCTAAAAGATGCTGACAAAAAATCAAATAAAAAAGCATTACTAATTACTGCATTATTAAGGATTTATTTTATTTCTTCAATTTAGGTGGAAAATAGTAAGAGCAGGGAGGCTTGATGCACTTATGCTTCCCACGATCTAGAAACTCTTCCTTTAACAATCATTCTTCAGGAGATAACTTACCTGGTTATTCCAAGAAAATGCATTTCGTATTACCTCTTCATCAATTTGCCATGATACAGTCTTCTGTTTTACAGTTTATTGCTTGCTGTTTTACTGGAGCAACACTTATTATAGTCTTGATGCTCTAGTTGTTAAAAGTGACCACTATGGTAAAAACTGTTTCTTGTTCCCCTACCTTCCTTCACTGCCTTGCTGTCCCTGTTCCTGTTTACAATATATGCAAAAGATTTGAGGGAATGGAAGGGATTTTCTTTCTCAACACGTTTTATTTTAGAAATGTCAGGATCATTTAGTTTCCTATTTTTTTTTTTCTGAAGGTCTTGAACTACAGAGGAGAGTAGTGGAAACTTTCTCAGACCTCAGTTTAAGAGGTGGTGATTTTTCCATTTTTAAGAAAGAGATCTTTTTCCCCAGGTGTTTGCTAGGGTCTGAGTTATGCAGAACGTAATAACATATTTACTTTCAAGGTTCCAGTACAATCCTTTCTGGTTTTACTGCTCATTGTCCTTTGTTGTGTTATGACATTAAGTGGCCATCCCATCATGTGTCACACATGTGATGACATAAATCCATTTGCCTTCAGTTGTTCAAAGAACCCCTTGATGAAAACTACATCTGTGAGTCCTGCTCTAGGAAGCAAGAGCCAAATACACTCCCTTTAGCTCTTCTTGTCATTTCTGTCTATTTAAATTCTTACCAGCAAAGAAGGCAGGACCAGCCCAGACCCTTGGTTGGAGATGAACACAGACATGTTTAGTTTTCTTTTTTTGGAGCTGCAGTGAGGTGGTGCTGCTCACTCTGCTCCAGCCTCCCTGGTAGAGAGGGAGGAAAAACTCCAGCGAGGGAAAGGATGCTGAAAAGGCATGATGAGAAATCCAAGGAAAACAAATCAAATAAATAAATAAATCCACACATACAATACCTAGCTAGGCTTTTCAGGTTTTAGTTTTTATTTAATGCCACTCTATTTTAAGTATTCCACATTTCTTGGGTGCAAAACTTAAACACGTGCCCTGTAGAGAAGCTCAGAACAATAGCTCTGCTTTCTCTAATAAAATCTCTCTTCTGAGATTAACTCTGGAGCTAGCAGTGAGGTCAGTGTTTCATTTCATATGTCAGCTCATGCTGACAAGGGTCTGGCCTTCTTAGTGATGGGCCGTTTGCTGCTCAGAAGTGTGAGGAATGGCTTTCTGAAATATCGATAGCTCGCCTTCACTAGAGCTCATGATCAAATTTAGCTAGCAAGTATCAATGTGCCACAGCCAGACTGCAGGGCTGAGATGCTCAGGCTTGGGCCAGCTGCTAAGGTCTGCTTCCTAAATCAGGAGCTAACTCTTCCATTAGTATAAATCAGTGGTTTATAACGATGTCAAATGAGATTTGTGTCAGAGTAGCCCAGACTACAGCCCGGTCTTGGGATTTGAAAAGCAATAGAAAAATTAGGCTGCAACCATTGGAATTCTTTTTTCATTTGGTTTTGTTGTGCATATTTATAAATATGCCTATACACACATGCATTTTGTTCCCATGGACTTGTGGCCATGTGGCTGCCATTTAACATGGACCTGAGAGCTCAGAATCTTTCTCCTGGTGTGGTTTGATTGACATGTGCAGACATCTCACATAAAGGCTCTGGGATCCTGCTTTTCATCCATAAAAGGAAAGCAGGCAAGCTTCATCCCTGGCTAAACCCTTTGCACAATATACATCAATAATGAGGCAGCATCTATTTATACATTGCTCACTGGAAATGACTGAATTCAGACAGAAGTTAGTGAGGCAGCCTGAGCTCCACCAGCCTCCATGGAGTCTATTGTTAGTACCCAGGATGACTCCTCAGGCAAATGGAGAAGAGAGGCATGATTTGGAGCCTACCATGCCACGGGAGGAATACCAGCTTCCACACTTGGCAGGTGGTGTCTTCTCTCAGAGAACACCTTCTCTGGCTCTGCCAGAACCCGGCAGTCATGGAGGAGGAATGCAGGAGAAATGGTCACAAGAGCGCAGCCTCACTGCTGCTCCCCAGGAAGTGGAATGCTGACTTGGGTTTACCCACAGGGTGAGAGCTCCCTGCCTTTCTTCATGAGAAAAGGACATGTCCAAGAGGGAATGGGAGGAAGATAGTTCTGCCTTCATACACACTGACGCCGTCTTGCCTTATTGCTGCAGAAGGTCTTCAACAATATTTCTTTGCCTGGAAAAAGAAGGATGCAGTCCAAAAGTCCCATTCAGTGTTATGGCATTGGTTAGGTATGTCTGTGTGCCGATTGTCCGCCAACACGTGTCTGTGATGATGAAAACTGGCTTGTCTGTGAGAGATTTATCATAAATAAGGTACTCAGAACCCCTTAGCAGAGCACAATCCAGACAGTGCTTTTGCTCCATACCCTTCTTCACTCCTGCTTTCCTCTGTGGCTCTTGTGTACTTTGCCCATATGCTCTAAAGCTATTTTGTTTTCAGTTTTATGTATGTTTTATGTAAATTAGAAGAACCAAGCTCCTCTGCTTGCTAAATTATAAATTGAGTGGAAATTGGCCGACTCTCTTCAGACTATGTAAGTTATACAAGATGTAAGTAATCAAGCTCAGCAGGCTGGGCTGCGGAGGGAAAACACGTCAATAGCGTGGGCCACGTGAGCTGTGTCCGTGTGTCTCTGTGCACTGCTGCTTGCCTTTGCAGCCTCGAATATCTCTTTGCTCTAAAGTGCCAATCTAACTCCTTTTAGACCATTCTCCAAGATGCAGGTTTATTGCCTCCTTTGGTAATTAGCTTGGTATATTCAGTACGGCTTGTATAAATGAACAGCTCTTAAATGCCTTTTTCCACTCTCTTGCTTTAGGATCAGAGTAGATTCAGACTGCCTCCTCTGGGAGCACTGATTCATTTTCCTTCCCTTCTTCCCCTGTAAGTTAAAATGCCTGTTGATTTTAGTGTGTGTCTCCTTGGCTTACTCCCTGCTTTGGCTCTATTTCCCCTACCCCACACTGCTTTTCATATGCCTGAATCTTGCCCTGGGTTATCTTTTGCTTAGTAGCCCTGCAACCTCACAGAGTAGGACTGTGGTGCAAGAGCAGGGGCCTGGCAGTGGCTCACAGCCTGTGAAACACTGCCAGGAGAGCAGGGAAGTTGGTGGTGTCTTGGGTCTTGGTGAGATGGTAGAGAATCTGCTGCAGGGCAGAAAAGACAGTCTCATTGCAGCCTGTTAGGGCATCAGTTAGACCAAGTTTTTAGAAAAAGGGGCCTAAAATCAGACACCTAGGCCTATCTTTACACAGCCAGGTAGGACCAGTGTTATTATAAGCAGATATGGGCATGATGCTGCTCTAGTCTAAATGCAGGGTCCTCTTAAAACTGTCCATGCTCAGATGCTTGTGACACACCAAACTGCCCCTAAGAGATGAGACTGATTGCAGCCTCAGCACAGACAGGCATTGTCTGCACCAGCATCCACATGCTGCCAGAGTGACCAGAGCAGCCTTGTGCTGTGGCCAGCAGCCCATCCACCTCAGCAGCACCAGGCTGCATCTGGGCAGAGCTCAGGGTGGCTCTGCTCACTGTCTTTTAGCTCCATGCAAACAGAGAAAAACATCTTCAGAGATGTTCATCATCTTCTGCAGCAAACAGAGAAAAACATCTTCAGAGAGGCAGTGTAGTGCAGTTCTTATCAACTGACCAACATTTCAAAGCCAGTATCATGGAGATTGAATCCCATTGCCATGGAAAATCCAGGTTAGAAATTTATTGCTGATGGGGGGGAATTGTGGGCATTGGGTGGGCTCTGCAGGCATGGCCCGGGCACAGACCTTTAGTGGGCAGCCTGTGCCCAGGTGTTCCCTGTTCCTCACTGCACAGCCCTGTGTGCTCTGCTGACTCTGGCAGGGTTGAAGCATGTGCTCAATGAAAAGGGATCCCAAATGAGTAGTCAGATGGCCTTCAGGAGTCTCAGACTAGGACTCACAGGGCTCAAAGGGGACCTCTCTGCTCAGGCTGTGCCCTGCAGTTATTTGAGTTTGGGCTCTCTTTCACTGAGTTCATAAAATATATGCTTTTTCTTTTAATTCATTAAATACTTTGATTCAGTGATATACTTTCAGAATGTGGTTTGTTCTGTGCAGTCAAATGTTTACTGAGGATGATAAAATATATCCAACCTGCCTTTTTAGAGCTGCTTCTTTTACTTCAAAGGGAAGGCATAACCTTTTGTTTCCTGGGGTGATTTTTACTGAACCTCTGCCTACTTTATTTATTAGGCCACATATAAATTTATTACCGCTTGTGTTTCCAAATAAAAGACTCATAGGTTGGTAAGTAGTCTATAAGTCAAGCTGCTATTCCTTGAAACTCATAAAAGAATGATTTTGATCCATGGAATTGCTAATTAAAGCTGCTTTTCAATACCCAAAAATTAAGTTAACAGTAATTAATGTAGCCAGCCTGGAATCTTAGGAAACTACTGCCAGCAAGTGTCTTTTGGTGCACTCAAGAGGATGCAGTTTGATTGTTGGCACCAACAGACAGGTTGGGAATTGTAAACATGGTAATTAGCAGTAAGTTTCTGGATCTCAACTTGCCAGACTGGCAGGCAGATTCTTGGAGTAGTTGTCACATGGGAGGAGGGAAAAACAAAGTAAGGGAATTAGAGCAACCTTGCATTGCTCCACCAACATATGCCACTGGACCAATGTTTTTCTTGGCAAAGATCTCTGACAAGGCGCTCAAAAGCAGCATTGCAGCCCTACTGCAAACTGTGAACCTCACTGCAGGCATCAACCAAGCAACTGTCTCTGGCTCTTCTGTTTAAACTACGAGTGTTGCTCCATGGTAAGGAGTTTCAGAGTCTGAGATCCTTCCGCTCCACCTCTGTGGTGGAGCACAATGTTGATAAGGTTATCAACAATAATGGGATTAAAAGAGTTAAAATCCAGCTTTTGCAGTAATCCCGGAGTATTCTATTGTTGAGCTATCAAAGATTAAGGTTATAGTAACCTTATTAATCCTTGGTGTAGTGTAAATAAAAAGGAAATGTCAACCTTAATTCCACCATGAAATTAAATCTTCACTTCTCTAAATGATGATTCAAACGCAGCTTACTGCAGCCAGTGTGGTTTATGAAAATGCATAACCCATGTGAATTTAAGAAATCCAATCTGAGAGACAGAGAGAAAGGGATGATAAAACATGGCACTTGTTTTTGTTCAAAATGAGAAAAAAATAGTATTCATTCAGCTTGTATGTCTGCAGAAACTATACGTAGAGCCAAAAAAAGTGTGCAAAGAATTAGGAAGGGACTGAATGCTCAAGGTGTACATCCCTGTGAGGCAGAGAATGCAGCCCACAGCAGAACAGCCATCCCTGTGCCAGAGAGCAGCCACAGCCCTTCTGGTGCTGCCCCATTCCTGTCCCCTGCTTGCAGGACTCTGTGTGGCCTTGTAAGTGCTGCCTCACTGTCAGGGACAGGGTGCCCTGACACAAGAGCTTAACCGAGCATTGATCCACTTGTGCTCTCAGTGCCAGAGACAATGGGATGAAAACCAAAAAATGTCAGAAATGGTTGCTGAACCTTCTGCAAACAGCAAACCTTCACAGGTGCTGGTGTGAAGGGCACGCGTTTTCCTGGCTAAGGTGATTTCCAAAGGGGTGGGAGCTGCCTCTTTTAGCAGTGGATGGTTTTCTCTTCACTTGTGCTGGGCACAGCCCCTGCTCACCCTGCCCACAGAGGCTGAACCTATAAGTAGGTCTGAAACTGCCCTCTGGGACTAACTACCTGAAGAGAGAGAAAGACAGACAGACTGAGCTTTGCTTAGAAGTCAGTGGGATCTGGTCCAGGTAGACCTTTGTTTCTTTGGGGATGGGATGGGGAATTACAGTAAGCAGAAGTGGGCTGAGTACCCTTTGTTATGCTTTTTTGACTTGAAGGAGAAATAAAGTAGTGGTAAAATGGGGTGATTCAGAATGATTCTGCATATTAAGTATCTCAATCACTCACTCCAAGCCTAGGAGAGTGGTAGTTAGGTATCAAGGAGCTGCCTATAGCAGGAACTGAGCTCTCTGGAGGGCAAAAGGGATTGCCAGAGAATACAAGATGGTTTTAGTTGGGCTGTTCCCAGGGAAAGGGGCTTTGTCACCTCAGCAAAACCCATGGTTTCTGGATATCCTGGAAATTACTGGGTTTGTGGTCTGATAGAGGTGGAGAGTGGGCATGTTGTGCATCTTCGTATTGTTGCTTCTCATAAACTCTGATAAAGTTGCATAATGAAACTCAGGCTGATAAAAGAGGGAGTTGTAAGGGGATGGAAGGCTTATTTTAAGGCTCATTTTAAGATGGTGTTTTTTTCTTCTTCACTCACTGAATCATGCTCTTCTCTGGTGTGAATTGTCACAGCTCCAGAGCGTGCACCGGCTCAGATGTGCCCGTTGGGTCCTGGGCTGTCTCCATCCCCTCCACAGCTGCAATTGCTGCCACAAACACAAATTGGCTCGCTCTGCCTCTTCTTGTCTTTCCGCAGCGTAGGAACAGATAATGGGCCCATGGGGTTGTTCAGAAATATTGCTGGTTTCCAGTGCTAGCATAATGGTCCCTTCTAGGTAGTATCCCTTTCCTGGACAATTTCCCAGTAAAATAGTAAATGGCAACTGCAGAGCAGTAAAGGCAATGGTGTATTTGTTTGACTGACATTTCAGAGCCTGCAGAGCAAATGCAATTAGGATCCACAGTGTGCTGCAGTTTCCTTTCTTCATTTCCCTGCCTTGGAAGAGCTGCTGTTAGGATCAGCTTAAGTTTGGTCTCTGCTACCTTAGAGTGGTGGAGATGTTCCAGGGATGGAAGACAGCATGTGCCCAAGCCTGTGTGAGCACCCTTTGCATTGGGACCAGTCAGCACCTCAGAGGGCTCAGCTGGGACAGGAGATGCTGCCACTCCCCTGCTGGCCCAGGCAATAGTGACTTTGTTAGTAGGTGTGCACTTCCCCTCGACTCGGCAGAGCTGACACCAGTGCCACTTCTGTGGCACTAACCCTGCACTTCTTACTGGGGAAATCTCTGTCCATGCCCATGGGTCTGTGCTGGGCAAAGCAACTCAGGGTTTGGGCTTCACCAGGAGACACCAGTGGTTTATTTGGAATATTGCAGGATGGACAGTTGATGTGCTTTGAGCTCTTTGATACAGACTTGGCAGCAGAAAGAAATGTGAAAAAACTAGTGATAATCATTCAGATTTGCCTGAAGGAGGTAATTGAAAACAAATTGCTACTAAAAGCCACAGCCATGCTTAATTGTGGTGAAGCACTGTGGGCCACTCACCTGTAGGAAAAGATTGCTAGAGAACAAATAGGGGTCAAAATTGTTTCTGCCCTGGTGGAGAAAGAGGGTCTCAGTCATTAGAGTTATACTGTAGCTCCTAGATTCTGACATGAAAATCCAAGCCTGCAGAGAAATGCTTTAATGGCTGGAAATAATGCAGCCAGTGATGGCAGGAGCAGCTGCGGCTTGCCTCGGTGGCAGGGGGATGGCCAGGCTGTGTGGCATCTCTTCTGCCACAGGCAGGTCCGAGCTGACCCCCACAGGAGAGGCACAGGCAGCTGTCACGTCCCCTCTCAGCAGGATGGAGTCTGCAATGTGCACAGAGCCACCACCCTATAGCCTGCTCCATCTGTGAGTTTTACCTTTCATGTGGAACATTGCTGCCATGCACTGTTTTATTTGTTAGCAAATTGAAACATTGCAATGTCTGCTGTTCCCGGTGCTTCTTGGATGTCTGGATTCAGGCAGATGCTGATGCCTGTGTGAACTGATGAAGTGTTTTGCGCTGTGGGTTCTCTGGGCACAGGGTGAGGGGAAGCCAGGATGTGGAATGGCATGGATCTGCTGCCTGGGGGTGACAGGAGGGGTCTGCCCTTGCTGGGCAGTGGCTCCCCGGGACAAAACCTCTTTGTCTCTCAGAGAAGCTCTTTCCAAAATGCTATTGCAAGGATTCAGGAGATGAAAACGATGAAAAGGATAATCCAATTTTTACTAAATTTCACTTTTCTAGATATTTTGATTCAGAGTCCCTGCAGCGTAAAAAAAAAAAAAAAATCTGCAGCTTCCGGTATCTGGTGACAAATTCCATACCAGCCTCTTTCAGGACAGATCCTTGCTCCAGGCTCTTGCATCTTTGTTTTGTGCTCAGGGAACTGAGCATAGGAGCACACTACAGCCTGTGCTGCTCTGTTTGCTCCCTGTGCCAAGGTGCAAGTGGGGGAAAAGACAGGACAGCATGAAGAACGGGAACCAAAGTTTCTTAAAACAGTCTTAAAATGCAGGGCAACCCTGCTGAGTTTGTGATGTTACATGAGCATTGGCCGAGATGGCAATGCTCATGTAACATGAGCATTAGGGTTGGGCCACCCCAACTGGAGCCTCAACTGCAGCATTTCAAAAAGGACATTAAAGCATACATATGTAGCACAAGTATTAGAATATGAAAACCCCCATCTAATCTGAGATATGGAAAGAGCCATCACCTGACTCCCTTTGGATGAGAGAGGTCTACCATCCTTTGATAGTTCAACATGCTAATTTGACTTATTATTCTTATTATCATTGACAGCTTATGGGAAGTTTGGTATTTTAGCCATTTCTTTTCTTTTACAACAAAATACCCAAGTGCTGTCCATGCAGAAAAGCTTGTCCCCAAACAGTGAGACTGGTGTGACAGTGTTAGGGACATGCAATCATGCTCCCCTCTGTGGGAGTCTTGCCTGCACGAGAGCTGCAGGCTGTCAGGCTTTCCCCAGTGGAACGGCAGCTCTGCTGCGCAGGGTGCGTGAGCAATTGCTCTTGTTTTTAATGTGTGGGAACATGACTTGCTCTTCCACTCGGTGTTGGGGTTCAAAAATACTGTCAAAAATACAGCAGACTGAGAAATCAGTGAGTATACTACCTGGATGCTCCAAATTTAGATATCATGATTGATAAGGGATATAAAATATATGACTCATTTTTCAAGCCAAAAGATACTCTGTTAATATAATGCTATTTGAACATGTTTGTTTTAAGAATACAGCTGTGTTTTACAGTCAGGGGTGCACCTGTATGCGCAGGCACACGTGAATGGAATAACCGCAGTATTCCAGCACTGCCTGAGTTAGGTGCTGTAGGAACCTGGCGGTATGAAATGTACTATCAGCTCCCCAGGTCAAGAACTGTGCCTTTACAATAGCATGGAAGTCTGAGTGGTGCTGGGTGAGAATGTGCATAAATGTGCAGGTGGTGAATATAATTTCACAATCCCCTTATTTTCCTTTATTTCCTTTTATTTCTTTAAGCTGAAGGAAAAAAAAGGGGGAAACGCGTTTCCTATGGAAGGGAAAGTTCTTGGCAGGACAACAGCTCTTTGCATGCTCTAAAGGTTAATGCATACAAGGAGCTGCTGAGCACAAGGTGTACGGTGGGTGGAAGGGGTTCACAGAGGGCCAGGTTGGGTCACCTGGGACAGGACATTTGGGAGCTCAGAGACCTTCAGTAGTCAGGGTGGTGGATTATTGTCGTGAACAGAGGCAACTTAATCCCCCATAAAAACAACAGATAAGCACGTGCTCAAGGCCAGTGCCATGGCTCTGTGTTTGTCCCATGCTGCCCTCCTTGAGGTGCGGTGCTGAGTGCCGGCACTGCTCTGCCTCACTGCGGCTCTGCCTGGAGGCACGGGGGTGCCTGGGGACAGCCGTGCTCCAGCACCCCTGCTCCTGCTGGGGAGGGGCTCTGTGCAGAGCCTGGCCTGGCTGGGGGGGATGCCAGCCGTGAGCAGGGCAGCAGCAGCAGCCGGGGCTCTGTTGGCTGCAGGCAGCTCCTGGAGGATGTGGCTCCGTGGCATCAGCAGGGACCCGGGGCTCTCGATCTTGAATTTCCTCCTGCATATGCATAAAGTGGTGTGCTGTAAGAGGGTTTCTGTGGAAGGAAACTGAGGAAGCCAGGAAACTATTTACTATGGTAAATATTTATATTATTTAGACTAATACAATCTTAAAAGTTAAATGGTTTTTTTTCCCAGAAATTTGGTATTACCTTTAGAATATGAGAGCAGGAACTCACTGGAAATCATAAGAGAGAGGTCTTGGTTAAAGAAACTGCAGCTAAGGAGCTCTTTCTTTAGGAACTTCCAATCTTTCTACTGATGGATTCCAAATAGCTGCTCTAAAGCTCTGTAAGACTGAGTATGATTTCCAGAGTATATATCCATACAATGATTTAAGCCTGATATTCACAAGACAAAAACTTTTGTTGCATTAAGCAAATCCCTGCAGTTCTCTGGGTTAACTTGCTGGTCAGTGAAAAGCCGGGGACACCAGATTGCCAAGTGGGTGAAGAATGGTAGAGGGAATTGGTCTGATGAGCCAAGGAGTCACAATCCAGTACTGGAACCCATGCTGCACCCTCCCTGCCCAGCACTGCTCTTCCAGGCAGGATTCAAGCCTCTGATACCGCAGTTTTCCTGCCCAATTACATGAAACGAGATCAGGAAAAAACTATTTACTACAGCGTGTTCTAGTTTTCAGATCCAAACAGATTGCTGTACATTGGGTGTGAAACTCCCTAATGTTTTAGAAATTATGCTGGAACGTCTCTGACTGACAGCTCTGAGCAAAGCACTTTCTGAGGTTATGTAAATGCCTAAAAAGAAATCTAACCCCAAATCTTAGTTGTGTAGCAGATTTGAGGCCTGTGAATTCTAGGCACTGCCAGATTTTAAAGCCCTGCTGCTATCTTACATAAATACTCATAAATACTTACAGTAAGTGTCCTAAAAAGATCTTTGGTTGCCCAAGTGAGCTAGAAGAAGGCATTGCAGGGTTGCCCCATCTCTACTGGTCAGAAGGAACATGCAATTCTGCCCAGGGCTGCTTCAGCAAGAGTCGGGAACCGGCCCCCCTTCACATCCAGATAGAACTGTACATACCAGGGATCACATCTCAGGCAGAGGAAGGAAGTTATTTTCATTTATGATGCCCAGTAACAGGATAAAGAGACCTTTCCTTCTGTGTCTGTGCTCTAGCATGACGCAGAAACAATTTTAAGACATGTTTATAAATTCTACCCAGGTGTTGCAGCCCTTGCTATGAATCTCAAAAGTGTATTCAAGATTTATTAGTATTGGGCTGCTTCTGACACAAGGGATGTGGGGGACAAAGAGCAGCAGCTTCTCTGCTATAGGGAAGCACAAAAAAGCATGTCAGTACACTTGTAATTTTATGCTTCTAAATGTTGTTATCCAAATACCATTGTACTTGCAACTATTCTGTGTGCATTAAATCTGAGGTGCAGAACCCTATCTCATACTAAAAACGTGAAAGTAGTATTATAGTCTCTCTAGTGTTTTTGTGAGAATCCTTGTTAGCTCTTATTGCCTTGTCCTTTGTGTGACTTAAGGCAGAAAACCAAGAATTTACTGCATTTTAAAAAGTTTAGAAAGATGTGCTTAGGTTAATAGAAGTCTTTATTTTCAGGGTTTGAATAGGTATGTGAAAACAAGGGGATTGAATAATTGCAAAGTTGATGTGACAGAGCACACCAAATAATGGCTGTGATTAATTTTGTAGAATTGTTCATGAATAATTGGCAAAATGTTTTCCGTATGCGGCAACTTCTAGAAGGAGCTGACTCATTATTGCATTTAAGGAGCGGTACCGTGAGTTGTGATCCGATACCTATTAAAAATTGCAATCGATTTATTTTTTTGGAGAGATTGAATCAGGGTCCTTAAGGACCTGTGACATTTTTCAAACTAAATACCTATTGTTTCCTTATTTTGCTGCTTATCCCAGGCTAGGTAAGAAATCGGCACTAAATTACAGCATTATCCACTTCTCCTCTCCTGAAGGGAGCAGAGGAGAGGGACATAACACCTGAGCAAAGGGAAAAGATAGAGGAGGAACAGGGCAGAAAGGAATGACTGGAAATAGCAGACAAAGAGAAGAAATGGGGAAAAAAGCAGAAAGGAAAGAGAAGTAAAAGGAGACAAGGGAATGACAAGTCAGAGAGCGTGGGGGCTTGTGCGTCCCATGGCTGCCCTAATGAGCTGCTGCTGGTCACAGGCCCTGTCTGATGTTCATCCACGTTCAGCTGGCCCGAGGTCTACAAGGAACATGAGTAAGCACCAGTTCCCAGCTAAATCTCAGCAGGTTTACTGTTTACCAAACCGTGACAAAAGATGAAGTTATGTTCTATCTGGCCACACACTGGGCTGTAGGTCTTCTTCTTATTTTTTTTTTTTTCCTAAGAGGAGAGCTAGCTGATGTTTCTTGCTACTGTCAAAAAGAAAAAAAAAAACAAACCAGTCATTGCGATTCAGAGGAGCTAAGTATTTAAAATAAAATATACATTCATATGAAGTGATTTCATATAAAGATTCAGTGATAACCAGATGACTGAAATCAATGCATCCTTATCAAAGTCCAAAGATTATTTTGTAAGGTGTTTTTACACTATCTCTGCTCTCATTATACCCTCTTACAGTTACAGATGGGGACAATGAAAACACATGTTCCATGCAATTACTTGCTGCTGCCTTATAAAAAGCCAAAGCCCAATAAACTTCAATATGCAGTAAACTAACAGCATCCTTGTGAAAGAGCAACCTGAGGAGTTTTGTCCTACTACTGATAGTAAAAGCAGACCTGTCAATGAGATTCAGCCTTCATAAAAAGCTAGGTTAAGATAAGATTTGAAAGAGTTTGGCTTGGCATTTCCAACCAGTTGAGAATGAATTTTGGACTTGGGTTGGCAAGAGTTAAGAGCGTATCTTCTGTAAATATTTATTTTGTGCTTTGGAGAGACCAGTACTCTTGTCCTCTGGTAATCTACCCTCACACAAAGAGTAGAGATCTGATAAAAGCTCTGATCCCAATTTGTGCTTCGCTTTCCTCATCATCAATGCAGTTTTAAAATCATGTTTAAGAGGAAGTCCATGTGTTCCTCACTGAGCAGGAATAACCCATTGTGTCTGAGCAGGAAGAGTTAATGTCCTAGACACAGTGCTTTGTACAAACCAAAGAATATAAAGAATATTCCAGGAAAGCCATAAAGAGAGATGATGGGGAGAATTGTTTCTGGGATGTTAAAAATACTGTTGTGCTTCCAAGTTGCTGCGTGAACCTGACTGCAGTGTCTGGCTCAGGGTGACTCTGTGGATGGCACTTTCACAGATATCAGCAATGCAGAGTAGTCCCAAGCAGGTCCTGAAACTTCAACATGTGATGAGGCCAAAAGGTAGCTTGGTGCAGTGATAATGATTTATTTAATGCAACTAATGTATGTAAAGAGGCAGCTGAGACAGTGTGGAGTCTGCCAAGAGCACTTTCTTGGACACCACAGTGATCAATCCAGGCTGGAGGTTTAAGGCTTGAGTACAGGTCTGTAGGATCAAGCTACTAATTTTTAGTGGGTTTGAGCTGTTCTTAAATAAACTTTCATTAGTTAGGGTGGCACCACTAAGTCTACTTCCTACTGAGCAATTGGAAGATAGAAAAAGCATCTACAACAGTAATGGTTTTACACAAATTGATTTAATGTCTGGAATAATGGGAAGCTTACAGAGCTTGCATGAGGGATGAAGGAGGTGGACAGAAAGAGGTGGAAGCAGAAAGGAAGAAAGCTCAGCTGGCTGCAGACAATGGAGAAATGTGTCTTCTCTGTTTTCTTCTGTCAGCTGAAGCACACCATGTTGCACACAGGAGCAGGGAATGCTTGTGGCACACCTAAGAAGCCATTCTTTACTTTGTGACCTGTTTAGTGACAGGTGAGCAGCTCCTGGGTGAAGTGGGTGTGCTGCCTTTTACACCCTTTCAATGTCTCACTCCACAACTGGGACCCACCACAGGGTCCTTCAGGGTGTGGTTTACTGAATGGTCTGCTAAGGGGCTTAATTACAGTCTCAAATTCCCAAAGGTTTTTCTAGTCTGTCTAAAATATTTATGTCTGCAACAATTCAGACCTGTTTATGTCTTTTTTTTTTTTTTTTGCCTGCTGGATAAAAAGTAGTTTGGTTTTACAATGTGTCTGTATACAGGGTTTTAGTAGCTTGGATTGCTTTTATATGTTTATAATGAAAGTAACAGCCCCTTAAAAATTGGATTATTGATCATGGGAAGACAGTAGGTATTTTTAATCTTAGAAGAAAGAATACAAATAAATCAAATTATATGAAGTATTTAATTTAAAGGCATTTGATTTTAATAAACCTGCTGCATCTGGTGTTTGCATAAATGGAATAATTCTGTTTGTTCATAGAAGGGTTCAGAGGAAACCATGGTAGGCGTTAGTGCTTCTCACTCAGTAAGGTGTACTGATGTCAATAAGTCAAAATTAAACTCTTCCCAAATTGCAAAAAAACACTGAAAGATTCAAAAGTAAGGATTTGGATGGCTGTAAAATCCCCATTTCAGCTGATAAATTATCCACAGGAGTTGTGATCTTTTTGCACAGAGGCACATGATGCACTGAAAACGTAGGATACCATCATGTGCACCTATACGTACACCCATACATGTATACGATGTGTAGTTGAGCATGTGTGTGTGTGTATGTATATTTCTAAACCTAAATACCTACATACATATTGCACTGTCATGAAGCACCGAGGGCTGGTTTTGGCCCTGCAGTCTGTGCCACTTCTGTGGATGCCCTGTCCCACCAGTACCTGTAGCAGTCTCTCCTACTGTCCTGCTTGGAACGCGGCTCTTCCCACCCTAGTGATGATGAACTGCAACACAAACACCCTCCCAGTCCTTGTCATGACCAGGTGTCTGAATCTGGGGGTTGTTTGCATGTTCCAGATGTTTGCTCTGCCAGATTTGACCACAGGAATGTGAGGCCAGTGGGCTGACCCTCATGAAGCAGAGAAGAGAAGCATTTAGCCTGGAGTTTGCGTCTTCCATAATTTCCTAGGGCGAGGCAGAAAACTGGTTTCTCCCTGGGAGAAGTCAGCCAAAGAGGAACTGTGCCTTCAAGGAGGTGGGACTGCTTGAATGCCAATGGTCTTTGTCATTAACCATCTCTCTTCAAGCTGGCTGAGAAGCTGACAGGATCTGTCGATTCAATCTCATGCCTTCAAAAGACAGGAACAAAATCACCACTGTAACGTTTTGGCAAAGCAAAACATTTTTGTTTGCTGGCAAGGGTTTAACTCATGTGCAGCCCTGATGCCCTCTTAGGATGTCAATGTAAGAGGCTTTGCAAGTCAAATGCTGCCTGCCTCACCAGCCTGTCTTACCCCAGTGATGAAGTGCTCTAGCATTAGAAGTCACCTTCTGTGTTCAGCTGAGCTCAACTGGAATTGTGCTCTCTGGCTGTGCTGTTAAGTGGCTCTGAAGATGTTACAGGTGCAGAGCTGTGCTACTGTATTTCAAGTGATCATAAAAACTCACTAGATAAATTGAAAAAGTGTGACTTTTAATTGTAGCAAGTTTGGACTAGATAAGCAACTCCATCATTGTGCTAAGGCAGCAGATGCAGTCAGTGTTTGGAGGAAATGGTTCATGACCTGATGATGCTTTCCAAGAGATTCAGTGAGGAATAAAAGATGCTGGAGGCTCCTCGTGTCAGAGTAACACTGGTGGGACAGGCAAGAGAAGCAGAAGGACCAGACAGTGGAAGAGAATGAACAGAGAGGTGCAATGCAAGCAAAAAGCCCCTTTGCCATGCTTCAGGCTTACTCTTGTACTCAAAGATGTAGGACAAAAGGCAATAGCTGCAGGAAAAGCCCTTTCCCGTAGACCAGTAGAGCATGCCAGGAGGGTGCTGCAGCCATTGTCTCTGCAGCCAAAGTGAGGAGCAAAGGCACAATCTGGTGGGGTTGGGCTGCAGGGGTCAGATTCAAGATCTGGACCACCCTGAGAGCTGGGTCCTGATGGGTCCCCAGGACTGGGAAAGGCCCTCAGGCCCTCTCCCCACATGGGGATTCACAACCAGCTGGGATAGGGTACTGTTGGATGCTGGGATGGACACTCACCACACAAGCATCACATCAAAGCTGATCCTTAGCCAGTGTGGGTGGGCTGTTACTGGAGTGTTTTGGTTGGTGAGCAGCTAGCCCTGGGAATGTGTGGGTGCTGGCGCCCGAGTGTGAGCCGTGACCTGGGTAGGGCCCAGGGTGGAGGGCCAGGATGCTGCTCAGGCACTTGTCCCTGAGGAAGGGCAGCTGTGAGTCTTGGCAAAAGCCAAGCTGGTCTTGCATAAATTCTCTGGTGATTCAGGCTGGCCAAGTTAAACATGTCCCTTACCTTGGCTTTGTCACAACTTTGACAAAGGTCCCAGGTGTGGGTCAGAGCTGGCTCCTGGCTGCCCCCGTACAGGGCACTCGCTGGGGCAGGAAGGGCGTTCAGACATGGAGCCTGCCACTGTCAGGGCTTGGCCATCCTGCTCCCACTTAGGTGACTCACTGAGGAGCCCCTTGGCAGGGTGACACAGCCTCTGTTCCCTGCTGACCTGCTCCATACAGAGAGCTGTGCTGGGCAGCCATACTGGGGCCATGGCTGCTCCCTGGAAGGAGGAGAGAGAGATCAGAGAGGGGAAGAGTGTGGACTGGGAGAAGGTGATAAACCAGCTCCTCGAGGCAGGGGCTGAGGCTGATATGCTGCTGTGGGGAGCTGCATTACCTGACAGGACTTGCCCCATGCCAAGGACAGGTCATCTTTCCTTTGACTCAAGAGGGTGTTGGGGGGTGTGTTTGCTAGGCCCAGAAACCAGTCACTGCTGCACTGGGTCTTTACATGGTCAGTTGTGGTATGTTCTGCTGCTCTGTGATCTGCAATTTCTATTTTATTATTTCCATGAACTCAGGCTCTTGCTCTCTTGGGGGAATTTCACCTAAGTAAGCACTGGGAAAATTTACCTTTATTCAAATCATAAGCACAAGCACCTTTGACATAATTTTTCGCTGTATTACTTTGTATAGATCCTTTTTAAAGAAGTTAAAGCTATCAGCACAACTGCATTGACTCTCAGCAGAGCACCTCTCTCATTCCTGAGGTCCCTTTCATAACCAGTTATATTAGCATCATTTGTTAGCATCCTGCTTTTCTCTTCAGTACCACTGTGCAATGTGCTTTCTTTTGTAGCACCTAAAGCTTGTTAGATAACTCAGTTTGCCTCCCAACGGGGGAGAAGGTATCTGTAATCTGTGTTTCGTGTCTTGGGTCTCTTGAAAGGATTAGAAATCCCAAACGCAGTAACTTGTGGGTTTTCTGTCTTAGAGAATTAGGATGTCTTTGCATTACTGAGCAGGCAAACAGTGAGCAGTGCTTGATCAATAAGAGGCATTGCCAGAGGTCTGCTATAGTCTACCACAGCTGACGGTAAGTGTTGCTATAGGCTATGGAACTAGGAATATAAAATGTCAAATGACAGTAATAATTCATGCATCCTGGGACACATAAAACCAACAGCATGTCAATAGCTGTGGCATGCTCTGCAGAAAATATGCAGGATTTAGACATTGCAGGAGTCTGTTTTATTTTAAACCACACTTTCCTTAGTGAAATATAGACTTTCCCTGTTTGTTAAAAGCATTTATTTTCAGTTTCATGTTGCTACTTCTCTATTAACATTCTAAGAGCCACACAGCTCAAAAGGGGCCCTGAGATTCAAAAAGCAAAATATATGTATTTACTGAAGAAAAACACATAAAATATTTATAAAACAGAGGGTGCAATACTATTTGAGATTCATGGACCATTTCAGCATTCATAAAAGCAAATATGGTTCTCGTGTTGGCTTCACCTGGAATCATACTTTACTAGTGAGGTTACCCAGGAGGGACCTGCCTTAAAATGAAACTTATTACAATCATTAATTTTACATGGAAAATCATTACATTTTACATGGAAAGCAGAATATCTTGTGAAATAAGTAAGAACTTCTCCAATATTTATCTTCTTTAAAAATACTTCAGGATAATTAATATCACTTTTCTTTTATGAAAAGATATGAAGAGAGTGAATGATTGCATCTGGGAGGGCACTGCAGGCATAAGAGGAAAGATTGTGTTTATATGATGCTGGTTTTCCCCCTGTGCCCCTGCTGCTTGGGATCCTAAAAGTGACAGGTGCTGTTCTGCTGGCTAAGGCTCCCACAAAAATTCTTCAGATGAAACTTTAATGAGAGAAGGGTAAAAATATATTCGAGCAGCCCCATTCTTATGCTTTCAGCTGTTTGCTCCTGAGCACCTCAGCTGTGGGTTGTCAGGCCTCAATTTCTGTAAATCTGCTTGAAAGTAGAAGGGCAAGACAGAAAAGTTGCCATGTCACCATGATTATATGAATATAGGGCTTAATGTACAGGTAATACTTCTAAAATAATGTAAAATATTAACTGAAAAAAAGAGAGAAGGAAAAGCATCACAAAGAAATCCACTATGCATTATTTAAATCTCCCCCTGTGAGAGGCTGAGGGTTCAAACACATAGGTGTTGTCTGCTCTTCCATGTGACAGCAACCCCTCTGCTTCAGAGTTGCACAGTCCTGGCTCTCAGTTGTCTACTCGAGACTTTTTTTTTAAGTTATGGATTCAAAAAAATGTCTTAAATATAATTTCCATTATTTGAAGACCATAAAGTGATTTTGGTGCAGTGGATTGTACCTATATAGACAGTCACTAATAGATATTTTGGCACATCTTGCTGAAGCTAACTTGAGATGGAAATTATTAAAATAAAGAAAAAGCAAAATTAATCTTGCCAACTGTCGGAGACCTAAGAAAAGGGATGTCTTTGTTCTGACGAGAACATCTTGGCTCGTTCTGCTCCTTTGGCTTGGTTTGGGGAGGATGTATTTAACAGTCCTCCCATGATACTTGGCAAATATAAAGCTGTCACATTGGATCCTGCTACTCTTTGTATTAAAAGAATGTCTGTGGTGTTTATGTTATGGGAAAAAAGCACTATTTCTACTTATTGTATTTTCATTGTCTCTTTTCTTATGACTGTACTGTTTGCCAGCAGCCGAGGGGCCACTTTGATGCTTGCTTTGATGCCATGGTTTATTGTGTTGCACAGTTGAGCCTATGGTTTTCCTTTCAAATCAGAGATGGCGTACTGGGTGAAAAAAAACCAAACCAAAAATAAAGCTTTTCTATAATTATGGTTATCTCATAAAGTCTGCATTTGTTACAGCTGCTGGGGTGTTGAAAATCAGTGTTTGTAAATACCTATATATTCTGATTTGTTTTCAGCCTCAGAGATGTTTTTGTCTGTCTGTGTTCCTCACCCCTGGCCATTCATGCAAGCAGCCTTGCCTACCTGCACGCCGAGCTGCACTGCCTCGGGAAGATACCAGCCTGTTACCCAGCTTATCTGCATGGTACAACTTCACCTTGTTCCCTCTTCTCACTCTGAGGGATTAGCATCCAAAGAAAACCAAATTAGTCTTGTATCAATTCACCCAGGAAAGCGAGTAGCCAAACCGACCAGAACGTTCCTGCTGGCAGAACTGAGTGCAGAAGGAGGCTGGCAGGGTGTGTTCTTTGTGTGCTGCCCAGCTCCACCACGCTCTCAGAGGCCCACGGGGACACCGTGGGTCCTGCTGTGGGGAACCAGACTCTCCTGTGCCCACAGGAAGCTTCACTTGCTGGCTCTGTGCTCCATGTGGCAGGTCCAGTTAGGATGTGAATAATAACTGCTTGGATGTGTCTGTTGCTTTTTTCCATGTGTCTTGTGGTCATCTGCAAACTGATGAGGAACCATTCTGTTTCCATTTTGCTGATGGAAAAGGAGAGGCTTTGAGAGACTGAGTGATTTGTCCAGGATTATGCAGCCAATCAATGGGAGAAAAGGGGATCAGGCCATTCCACACAGGAATGCCCTTAACTGTCCCATGGGCTTTCTAGGGAAAGGCATGCAGGTCCCCAAAGAGGCCACTTCCAGCAGTGCTCCTCCATTATTTCTGTCAGATTATTGCTGTGAACAGTGGAGAAATGCAAAATGTATTATTCATTTCTCCTACTTCTAAAATCAATAGCTATCAAAATACAAATACAATTTAAATCAAAAGGCACTTATTGAGTACAGATCCTACTAATTAGGTATGATTTCCCAACAATTTCTTAAATTATTTATCCAAGGGATGGGTGGAAGGCACTTTTTATATGTCCCAGAGTGAATATTATAAACCTCTTGTCATGATACAGAAAATGTGAAATGTAGTGCAATGCAGTGTGATTTGTAACCTTGATGAACTAATGTAATATCAATAGACATCAATCTGTGCAAAAAAACCTGTCTCATCATAACATCTAACAAGATATGTCAAAAGTCAATAACCTTGTGAAATGGACACGTATCAGTGAAGGTTACAGACTTTGCTGCTAGGAATCAATTAAAAATGTAATACCCACTTGCAATGGAAATTACTTCACCATCACCAAAAAGGAGGTTTACATCATGCATGGACATTTGTCATAAGGGCAGCTCCCTTCAGGCTGGCTGTTGGCTCTGTAGGCAATTCCACTGTAATATATGGCTTTTTTTTTTTTTCCTCTTATGCTGGTATTGCTTAGTTTAGCCCCAAAATCAACATGCAAAAAATATTTATGTCATATCCAGTTAAATATATTTTTAAAACTCATACAGAAAAGAGCCAATGGTTTTGGAAGATTTTTGTGTAAAAATTAGAAGGCAACTCTCCTGTTAAATGAAAGATTTACAATAGTCAGTCAATAATGTAGATCAATGTTCTTCCATTTTTAATCATAAGGATTTTTCTCAAGCTTCTTTGTATCTTAATTTTCAAACTTATACTCCCATCCATACAGCAGATCTTAAGGTTTCACCGCACCAACCAAGCGTCAAATGAAATTCTTGGTCCCATCTTGTGATACCCACTCACCAAATACTTTCAAATCAGTGATTTAAAAGAAGAGTATGAAATATTATATATGTTTTCTCCTCACTTTTTGAAACTGATTGATAAAATATTCACTTTTTAGGCCTTTTATTTTGCCATTGCCATCTGATAATAATTTCAGGGCAAGTGTAACTTCGAGGCCAAAACTAAATATTTGACCGGGGAGAGAGGTCCTATGGCTTCAAAGACAGCAGTATGTGAGGGGCTGAAGTAAAGCTATCAGAGTAATTCAGAGCTTAAACTTTTAGCTTGGTGCTTTTTTTCTGTAGCCTTAATGGTGATCAGCTCCCAGGAAAGCCATCAGGAGCCTGAGCAAAAAGCTGTAGTGGTCCAAAGTGCCTGTGTGGCTCAGCTGCTGCAGGCAGCCCATGATCGCGTGGCAGCTCGGCAGTACTTCGGTGCAATCGTGCAACCAGGGATTCAGGGCAGAGCCATAACTCAGAATTTCATGGCATTTTAAAGCACAAGTCAGAATTCTAATGGTATTTCAACCTTCCTTATTAGTTGCACAATAAGTGTCTTTCAGCCAGTGTTCTGCAAATTCCTATCTGGTGGTCTGCAAAAGACACGGCTTGAAATTCAGAGCATTGGAGGTGAATGGAAATGGATCTTGAATTGATGGGAGGAATAAGGGATTCTGAAAAAGCACTGCAATAAGATGGCATGGGATAATAAGGGTATCAGCAAAAATATAAGGGTAGTAGCAAAAAGTTTTAAAAAGTGTGCCATGAGTAAATTTGATATGTAAGATAAATTCAACTTCAGTTATTCAGCTATTCTGCTTGTATTTTTGTTGGTTTTAATAATGAAAGTTTGTCTGGCAGGTATAAAAACAAAGTTCAGCCTCAGAGTGTTTGAATTAGAACTCTTAGCTGCATCAAGTGAAAACAGGCAATACTACATTTAATGTTTTGCATTTTCTCATTCCATTTAAATGTGAATGAGCTATCTGGAAGGAATATCCAAGACTGCAGATACTGTTTAGTGATATATTCTTCTTATCTTCTTTTCTTCTGTCTAATGCCTTTCATACATGCTTTAAAAGTGTGTGATTGTATATGTGATTGTATATTACTGACTGCAAAGGTTACCTAAATTGAGACCATGGACTAATTTTATTTTAAATGCAGGGTAGAGGACATCTGTTTCAAACAGATTTGTGAAATTACTTTTGTGAGTTCAAATCACGTATAGTAGTGACAACTTAAGTGAGCTTCTACACACACAACAACTTATTTGCCACAGTACTAACAAATGCATCTATACAATGTCACTTGCATTTTGGTGTTCTGGAATAGGTTCATCCTCTCCATTGCCCTGGAAAATTCAGCCCTCTGTTATTGTGTAGAGGATACTAAAGAAAAGCATGTGTTCTTCCTCATGGAGTTTGTGTTATCTACTGTATAACTGTACTTGATAAATATTTTGTATTTTGCTTGGGTCTCCCTTTGACAGAGGCATTACATTTTTTTGAGTTGTAACTAACACTGTTTTCTAGCCATGAATTGTTATATAAGATTATGAATATAATTGAGGTAATAAAACCAAAGCAAACAGTCTAGATTATATCTTTGGATTGTATTCATAGGTTAGAAGTGTGTGGTTTTGCTGTATGTCACATTGATTTCAGAAGGGTACAGTTTGGAAATGATCACACGTGGAAGACACCAGCTGAGGGGCTATACCTTACCTATGAGCCTACATCAAAGAGCTCACTTAGCTTTTTTCCACAGATGTCCTTTCCAAAGATAAAGGTGTGTACAGCCTGCAGGTATCTACAGTGGGCAAACTGAAAGAAAACAAATAGAAATGTATTCATTCAACAGATTTCTACTGTAAATGATTTTGCCTTAAACTGTGGAAGGATCAAAGAAAAGCTTTGCAGAACAGCTTCTCCATCATGGAGCTGGGGTGGCAGAGGATTGCAGCGGTGCTGCCTGGCCTCTGCTGAGGTGCAATCCGTCCTGCACTTGTCCTGTGAAGCAGGAAAGTGCTGTTATACTTAATTTTCAGAGAGAGAGCTAAGACATGGACAGAAACCACGGGACTTGTCTGCACACCTAAGGGAACTCTGCAGAAGCTGAGGAGTTGAAGAAAGCTGTGTGGAGGCCACGGCTAATAACCTAAGCCATTAGACCATCCTCAGAAAATCTGTGTTGCCAAGTCTGTTGCCACTGAAATCTGAAATCAAACATTAGCAGCCAAGAACATCATGCTAAGTAATTGTCTCAGGAGGACACAATTTCCAAGATCTAATGAAAGATGGAAATCCAGCTCCCATATGTCCCATTTGATAGCCCAAGAAAACACGCACGCATTTTTCAAAGAAACAGTGACAAATGTCCACGTGCTTGTCTCTCAGTTGAATAAAACTAATCACCAGGCCCAGGGATAGAAATGGCTGCTCATCAGCACCAGCCTGAAAAGCCAGTCCAGGATGTCGCTGACAAACCATTTTCATTCAGAATGTTGAAGGCAGCTTCAGAAGGTGACAGCTGAGCACCAGAGCACCTCCATTCTGCCCACAGAACAGCATTACTCCTGCCTTGCATGCAGCTGCCCTGTCACAGTGCTGGTTTATTTTAAAAAATAATAATTAGGAACAAAAAAAGTTAGCACATCACATTCTTAACAAAATACTGGGGAGAGGACAGAGGTACCGGTGTAGTCACAGACGTGTGCCAGGGCTGCCTTTCAGTGCTATAAGCTTGTCCTTGCTTGAACTTGACATTCCTGTAGATGGGATGTTTGTGCCACAATGGCAGTGGTGCATAGCCCCAGGGAAACAGTGAAGGCTGGAGAGCCTCAGCCCTCCCGGGAGAGGTAGGCCTGCCTGGCTGTGGAAGCACAGCCCCATTGCGAGTGGGAATGCCCTATCTCTGTGTGGCTCTGAGGCATATGGAATTGTTCGGCCGGCTTAAAGACATAATGTTTCTTTTAAATATTTATTGCTTGAAGGATCTTTACATGCATGTGAAAGTCAGTACTGTGTGAAGACCACATGCTGTTGTGGCTGCACTCGCGGTCTGCCACGTTTCAGGGGATACAGGAGTCATCTCTGTGCACGGGAAGCTCCTGCTCTCACTCCTGCTTTGCTGGTGTGAGGTGTTTCACACAGTTCCCAGGTTTGTTTGGATAGAGTTGAACGATCAGCTTGTTGTAGAAGACCTGACAATGAGTCATGAACATCTTTTGCTGCCATGCTCAGAGGATGGTCGTGACTGCCATGCTCAGAGGATGGTCAGGAATGGCTTGGTGCCCAGCGAGCACACTGGGAAGCCCAGTGCAAACAGGGAAGGAACACAATTATAGAGCAGGGCTGTGACGGGCCCTGGTGTCTAATCCAGGATTTCTGAGTGACCCCTTATCCACACAAACACCATTAGTATTTGCTAAGTGATCAATTCTTGGAAACATACAAAATTTTCACTTTCCTCTTCTACCTTTTACATATGATTCATGTGAAACTTCTAATCTAAAAAGAGTATCTTGACACCCCATTTAGTAAAAATGGGCAGGAGGTAAGCAGGTACAAATTGCACAGCAAACTTTCACTCTAAATATTGAATAAAGTATATTTTATTCTGTCTATCCTGAGGAGATTAAAGAGCAAAGAAGAATTAGGAAGGTCAAGGTAAGTAATTGTAGCACACCATCTATTGTGTATTTCCTCAAGATCACTCCAGTTATACAGAATAATGGCATTTCTGAACTTCAGTAACTTCCACTACGCAATGGCACAGCATTTTAACAGGACTCAGTAAATAATTTAAAATCATAAGGGCCATTATGCAGACTGTATGATAAAGTTAGAGACAGGGTATTTTTCTGCAATTGGTCTTCAATTTCACTCTAGATTTTAGGTGACATAAAGCTCAAAAGGGGCTCCTAGTGCTACTCTCCCAGAGATGAGATAAACATTTATGAGGACATGTTTTGATGACACAGCTCAGAAAATTGAAGGGATTATTATTATGGAAGGACCAAGGTGATAAGTACTGTGTTATATATGAATAACTGTCAGTCAGACAAGCCAAGAAAGGTCATAACCCATTATATTAATGTCATAAATATTATCATAAACTGACATCAGGATGGTAAACTGGGATTCTTGCACTTTTTAAAGTGCTGCTGTTCTTAAATTACACTGTCCTGGAAAGACATGTTGATATTAACTTTCCTCTCAAAATAAAGGACTTCAACGATTTTCAGCAAAACAGAAGGAGTATTTTAAATATTTGGGGTTTAAAAAAAATTTTTTTAAGAGAAACGGACTGAATTATCACAACAGTATCCAAGATACCACGAACAGATGAGAGAAGAGAGCCACAATAATTGCTGAATATTCACTGTCTCCCTTTGCTTTATTTGCACTGTAACTTTCACACTTCACTCAGACACCCTCAGGGGGCCACTCCAGCTGAGGATAAGAGAAGCAGGAAGGCAGAGGTGGAAGTTCCTGGCCTGGCTGCTGACTTCCCCAAGTCAGAACTGCCCCCTTCTGTAATTCACTCCCTTGACATGAATATTTTTCCCAATATCAGATATGAACCGGGGTGATACTCAGCTGTGTATGACAGTGGAAAAAGATGTGGAAATCATTTTATGTCTTTTGTGTTGCTGAGCATTTTGATGCCCACAGAGAGCAGGCAGCTCAATGGATGTTACCAGTGCATGGTTCTTCTGAATTACCACAGGCTCCCAGAGGAGGATCACCAGGAGGGATTCCAATGAGACTTTGTTCTTGCCAGCACCACAGAGTGCTCCATCCATTGCTGACCAGTTACCAGCCAGCAGTAAATTACTGTCACTTAAGTAAAGCTGTTCCCAACACAGGCTCCCAAGTGAGAGTAAGGGAGGTGAACTCTGAGCCCATGCAAAACCAAAGCTTTGTGTCCACACTTGCTAACATTACAAATTCTAAAAAAAACCCTGTAATGCTGAAATGTGGGTGCATTGGGGGTGAAACAACTGGACCACTCATTTCCAGCTTTGTGGGGAATGGTATGGTAAACTGCAGAAATGCAAGAGGAATTTAAGGTGAGTTTTCACATCCCACACTAAAGCTAAAAGAGAATAGCAGGGTAAGTACTTCTGGAAGGTGCCATACTGTATTTACTGACCATATCACATCAGAGCTATGGTTTTATGTCAGAACTTAGAATTCAACATGTACAGCAGACTCCTGCAGATGTATGGTTGTGGTAGCACTGACGTGGGCAGGAGACAGCCACTGGTGAGTCACTGCACCACTTTCTGCAGGAGCTGGCTGTCTACAGTAGGCATCCACTGAAATGCTGATGGAGTGTGCCTTGCAAAAATCACCCATCTAGTCTAGCTTGTACAATCTGCAAATAAGCCATGTTAGTACCGTGCAGGTAAAATGTTTGGGGTGAAACCAATGTGGGCTAACTTTAATTGTATAAATAACTGCAAATCATTACTTCAAATGAGAGCATAATGTCTGGAACCACAGGCAGGAAAATACATTTACAGACTATCAAATTATCTTGGGATAATAGTGTAATGCTTTTCACTGCTGTACTTTGTGTTCTTATAGCTGAGCAAAGAATACTACAGCTGGAAAAGGCTCCGAATTTCAAAGAGAAGAGATTTCATAAGTAAAGTGCTTCCAAATAAGAGACTGCCTTTTCTGTGTTATTTTAGGGGAACATTAGAAAACCCCCAGCAAACAAAGAATGTTATTTTTCATGACTCGGAACTACACAGAATAACATCTGATGATAAACAAACCTTTAGACAATTTGCCTATTTTATAATATAACCTGCAAAGTGCTTACTTGTTCATATGAGGTTACTTATCCCTGTGATTGCAACAAAATGCTTTTGATCAAAATGTGTTTTCAGAACTGGCACAACCAAATCAAGTAGTTAAGCTGTTATTTCAGTTTGCATGCACAAGTGCTGTTTGAGTATAGAATTTTTGAGCACATTTTTAGAGAAAACAGAGTGCCCTTTGAAATCTTGGAACTAAAGCTATATAAATGCCTTGATGCTGTTTATGATGTCTGTGGAAAAATATGACACTCAAAGTGGTTTTAGGATGCTCCTAAGTATATCAAAGAGCATTAACTTCAGCACAGCTGGGAATGTCCCCAGATTCACTTATGAATGCATGTTTCTTATATCCTCTATATTAACTATAGCTACATACAAGGCCACACTTAATATAGACTTGCTCATTGAGAATAATCCACAGAGTAAGCCTATTAGGTAAGGTTTAGCATCTACATTTTTCTGCTCACATCTGCTTGCCTGACATATATAATCTGCCTGGATGTCACAGTTTACATCCTATTTTCACTGGATGATAATGAAACTTGATCAGTGTCTTCATCTCCTTCTCTGTCGCTCCAAGAAATATTTCTGCTTGTCAGCTCCCCCTTAGCAGGACTCTCTGGTGTGACCCTTAGCCAGGTCCTTTATTAAAGGGTAGTGCATGCAAGGCTTGAAGGCAATTTATCTTTGTGCAAAATGCATGCTACTTACAAGACAGTAAGGAAATAAAAAGTGATATAGCAATTTCCTAACCTGAATTTTCTGTACTTCCTTTTCTCTCACGAAGGTCTGGCGTATCACTATTTTAGTAGCAATAAGTCAGTATTTGCTTTCTGAAGATTTATGTTTCTGCTGAAGTCTTATGAAACTGTACTGTAGGCACCTCAGTAATTTTAGAACAGCTTAGTCTGAGAGGTAAATTAAAATTAGGGAAAATTAGACCATTTTTAATGAGATGGTTATTACACTGAATAATGATGATTATTGCTTCTGCTTGATAAAACTGTCAGCCAGTGCAAAATATATATTAAGGGAAATTACATTACATTATATTTCTATCAACTCAGAAATTTGGTGTGTTGCTTTCCCAAAAACCATGGAAATAATGAAATGTTAGACAGGGCTTCCTTTCCCAAATTGGATCAAACATGGAGCTTTCAGAAACAGCCCTTTAAATCCCTGATTTAAAGCCCATTAAATCTAATGTTTGTGAAGATTTCTGCTGACTTCTGTGCCATGTAGATCAGGACTTGACTAAAATGAGCAGTGTTCCCCTTGTTGTCTCTACTAAATACCTAGACAACACCACACAGTGAATGCACACTGAGCTCAGTGCTTGCTGGCATACCTGCTTTTCTCTTCTGATTTACCTGGCAAATTAGGAGATGGACTCCATAGGGTGAGACACACTGTTATTCCCAAGGTAAAAACAAAGAGGAATATTACCTATTATCTATTATAATCTATCTAAAAATTAAATCCTGCTGTGGAAACCTTGGCGTGGAAGCTCCAGACACTTAGAGGTGAGGCACCTCCCCAGAAGCCTGTCCAGAGACATAAATAACCAGGAAATTCGAATGCTCAGCATTTTTTTGTTTAAAAGTAGGCACAATATCAATCCCCACCTTCAGCAAGAGCTGCTGTCCTGAGGAATAAGAGCTGGGGTGGCTCTCTCCTCTGTGCTGGGAGTCTGCATGACAGCAAACTGCCAAATGGGCAAAAAGAAGGGAAGTGGGAAGTGAAGAGTGTGTTCCTACTACTACCCTTCTCTGTATAGGGTTCAATCTAAAAGGATATGTTTTGGTGGAATGATTTTATATAAACTAGCCACTTTTCTTACAGAAAGGTGTTTATTGCAGCTGCAGTAGCAGTAAATTTTACAGATTCTGAGAGAGATTAAATATGCAGCAAAACCTGCACAACTCAATACATGCCTATGCCAACTGACCAGTGAACCAGGGCACAGAGGTGAGTGAGTCTTTCTGTGGTGCATGTTAAAACCTGGAGAAACAGAGATTTACCATATAATTTTATTTTTTGAGAGCACTATTCCTCATACAAAGAGCAGTGTATCATCTTAAATGAGGATGATAACATGATTAATAAGTCACAGCACATGTGTTTCTCAGGTTTTCATCGTGCTTTGAAACGTTTACTAATCAACAAGATTTCTCCTTTTATGAAGCCCATTTTGTAGAGTTCCATAAAACAGGTTCAACAGTCACAATTTCATTAGCATTATACTGTTGCCATGGTAATGTGGTACCAATTCAATGGATGGGCTTTTCATCCTGGGCTTATAGAATTGCTCTTCCTGTCAAAAATACATCTATATAGAAACAGCAAACACACCTTACTACTGGAGTACAAGCACAAAATATCACATGCTAATTTGGCTAGGAATGTATCATGTTACTGGCAGCAGACCCAGAAATCATCAGAAACATGGTAGAAGTTACTAAGCACCATACATGGCAAAGTCACACTTCAAAATTAGGAAAGTTACACACATTCATTGATGGAGTATCTGAATGTGTTACTGCAAAAGGACTCGGCTCCACTGTGATCATTCTCTGAAATCCTGTTAGGAGAGCACAGTGCAACTGGGAATATTGGAGGAAACAAAAGCAGTAACACAGTAAAGAACAAAATATGAGCTGAAGGTGTGTCGGTCCTTCTCCCATTTGTGTGTGCTGCAGCCTGTTCTGGGCTAATTGCTGCCAAATGCAACACCTTGTTTCTGTGGTCTGTAAAATTGGGATAATGCCCCCTCTGCCCCTGAGCAGAGTACCTGGTGTATACCAAATAGTGAGTGATGGCTGGTATTGCTAAACACTATCATTAAGTAAAGTAGAACACTTTTAACAGCTCTGTGAAAATGCAGTGCACAGATCTACAATTTAAGAAATGTGACTGGGAGGATTTGGACTCACCCAGGGAAATGCAGAAGAGATGACAGACTGAGCAGGTAACTACATATGAACTTATGGAGGGAGGATAGGGAGGATCCCACTATTAAAAATCATGATAGTTCATAGTTTTTAAAAAATAAATATTGCAGGCTGCAGGAGAAGTATCCACAGCAATCTGAGCAAGGAATTCAATATAAGCAACAATACACTATAAGGCAACAGCAGGGTGGCTTGTTTATAATATATTAAAACATTTCCATGTGTATTTGCACTGTTTTTTATGATTGTTTCCTATTTAGATGGGAAAAATCTTTTACCATCCTGACACATGATGTTCAGTCTATCATTTCTTAGCTTAATCATGTTGTGTCCTTTGTAGCAACAAGGGTAAATTACAGACAGGACAGTATTCAGTATAATCAAAGATGTGTTCCACTTTACATGATAAGTTTTGTCTGATTTACAAAAGCAGTATCTTCTCCAGCTGAGTGAGAAAAGAGAGACCTTAACTTGCAGATTTAAAAAAAATCAGAGAATAGGCTTCTCCTCCAAGAGGATCCCATTGTTCACACACAAAAAGAGAACTGTTGTTACCACTAGTATCTATTTATTTACTTTTATCATGATATAGCCACAGGACCCAACTGAGACCGGGACCTACTTGGTTAAGCACAGCAAAACCACACAGAGTGCTGCAGTCTTTCCTTCAGACAATTTATAAGCCACAGGAGAGGCCAGAGAAGAGAGAGGGAGAAACAGCTTCAGTAATTAACACTCTAGGTCAGAGAATAAGTCAGTGACAGAAGCAGCACAGACCTCCAGTCTCTGTACCCTCCATTGGGATGCCTGTCCTGGTGGGTGAAGGATACATTTGGAGATATCCTCCACCAGATTCTGAGGATTCACACTCTAACTCATACACAGAGCCATGCTTTACCCCCTAATTTCAATGGCTGCATCTGTGTTGCTGAGCAGAGGTGGCCTGAGGCAAAGCTTGAAGTCAGCTGTGAAGCCTACCCCTATTACCCATTAGAACACCTTCAGGATGGCTCCAGGGCAGCCCTGTTAATCCTCTCAGGGACAAAGGCTCAGGAATACCCTGGTTTTTTGCTCATGTTCAAGGGCACCAGGGTTCAAGAACCAGGGCACCAGAGAAATATTAATGGGTTTCAACACCATACTGAAGTAATAGGGATCACGCTTTCTTCCTTTGGAGAAGGGACTTCCAAATCCAAGCTTGAACAGATGGAGGGAGGGGGAAAAAGACAGGAGATTTTGGTCACAAGAGCAAGAAGTCCGTTTACATCAGAATTTGAAAGCTTTGATCAGGAAGCACTATGATGTCTTAGATTAGGAAAGCACTGGCTTGCAATTTTTCTTGTTTTCTCCTCTCTCTCTCTCTCTCAAAAATCCATATAAAGTAAACCTGTTAGACTCTCGGTGAAGAGACATTCATCTTCTGGTTGGTAAATACTTCCTTGTTCTATGTGGTGCCTGTTGACTTTACTGTTATTGCAGCCTTTTAAAATGCTTCCAGGAAATCTCATTCAATTTTAACTTTAATTTTTTTTTTTATTAAGGAATCCAAAGAGAGTTTATAATAATCCCAATTTAACTTTTTAATAAAGACTGCAAATAATAGGCTAGCATAGATTTGATCTCATATACATATCTGATAGAAATTGGGATCTGTAGTAAAATTTGTTAGCTGGGAGTCTGTTGTCCATCATATTAATGAATATAAAAGCTGGCAGCTTCAAAATGGCAATACTACTTTTTTTTATAATGTTTTTGCGTTGTGCATTCAGTATTGATGAAGATTAAGATTTAGCATGCAGAAGTAATATCCATTATGATGGGATTGTCCACAGTGAATTGAGTAGGACATTTGCTTAATTAAAAGTATTTATCTTAGATGATTTAAGACATATGTCCTACTACTGAACTGATGATATAAATTAGTTTCTTATAATCAGTTCACCACTGATGACTCCTTATATTAAATAGAAAAAGCAAAAGGTAAGAGAAGAGTCACAGGAAATAATAGATGCTAGCGCCAGAGAATTTAAAAGAACTTTAGAAATAATGATTACCTAACACCATGCCATGAGCAGGAAACATACATAATCACACCCCTAATGCAGAGACCTCATAGAGCACTAAAAGGCTGCACTTGAAGCAGAAAGTTTGGAGATGAAATCATGAACACATACCCAGATTCCCACTGCTACCCACTGTAGATGTGCCTCAGAGGCACTGGCATTCGCAGGGCAGAGCCTGGGGATAGGAGGAGGTACAGAGCCCGTGGCGGGTGAAGCCCTGTGACATGGTGTGGGGTGTCCTGCAGGGCATTTCTCTGGCTTTGGGCAGCAGGCTGGGAGCTGAACTGCTGGGGCTGGCAAATTGGGGCAGAATGGAGAGCAAGGCCAGAATGCCAGGGAGGGCAGGAACTGGTGTGATCTGCTCCTCAGGGTGGTTTTAAGTGTGTTTATAAAGACATACTGGGTGGTTTAATCTCTTATACAAATATGCTTTTAAGGGATAACCCCAGTGGGTGCAATGTTTCAACCTCTCTCAAATTTACAGTCCTACAGCCTAAGTTTCCTGGACTAGTCTTCCTTCCTTCCTTCCTTCCTTCCTTCCTTCCTTCCTTCCTTCCTTCCTTCCTTCCTTCCTGCCTTCCTTCCTTCCTGCCTTCCTTCCTGCCTTCCTGCCTTCCTGCCTTCCTTCCTGCCTTCCTTCCTGCCTTCCTTCCTGCCTTCCTTCCTGCCTTCCTTCCGCTGTTGATCTTCAGTCTATGGAGACAATCTAACATCAGCAACTTTCTGGGGGTGCTGCTACAAGGTAGGGGCACATCCAACTCCTTCAAACCCTCCCATCAGCTCAGGTGTGCTACTGACATGAAAAGCTCCTGACTCCCACTGCAGAGACCTACTTGTCTGCTTCCTGGAAACCCTGCAAAGCTGCCCCTGAGACAACTGGGCCTTCCATCAGCCAGACACACAAATCACTCACTAAATAGTTTTGGCTGAGGTTGTTGGACAAAATCTTCATAGACTGAGCCAAGAGGACAGGCAAGAAATATTTATCTTCTTCATGCCTCATGTTGTTTTTTCATTATTTCTTTTTTTTCTCCTTTTTACACTCCAGGCATTTTTTTCTTTCTACATAGGCTAATAGGAAGAAATGCTGTGGCTTACTCCAGTCATTTAATTTAAGTAATTTGTTTTAATTCTAATTATGAGCATTCAAATAGCAAATGACATTTGTTGATATGTTACATTTCTGAAGTACTAGAAAAAATATCTAACCTATTCTCTGCTAATGCCTAGATGACATTTTAGGAAGAGCAACCACCATGGGAAGGGCACGTGCAGGATGGGAGCTGTCAGTGGAGTGCATGGCCGTGAATCTGGTTCTGATCTGTCCCTGTAATTTTCCAGGTGAGCCTCGGACTCTGCCTACGGTCTGTGTTCCCAGATGACAGCCCCACGATGGCAGATGGAGGGACATCCCAGGCACTGCGCGGGGCGATTGCTGCTCCCAGAGCTGCCACACGCCATGGGACCCCCAGCTCCTGCATGCCTGACCCAGCTCAACTGCTGCTGGAGATGTGCTGGGGCTGGCTTGGCCCTGCTTGCTGCTGCCTGTCTGCCTTATTCTTCTGAGTTATGCCCCAGCCGCTCCTGTCCTGTTGTGCTGGTGCCTCCGGGCTGTATTGAGTTTTCAATTATCACAATATACAGTGCAGATGCTATGCAAAACAGCCAGCGTGGCTGAGCACGCTGAACTCAGTAGAAACACAGTTAAATAAAAGTACTACTATAATACCAGGAGGCTGATTGGAACCACAAGATGCCAGTGTCATATCCTGTGGCTTTTATGTTGGTAGATGTAGATTTCAGCTGTTAGAGTCTAGCTATCCAACAGATAATAACTAGAGGAAATGGATCTGGGTATCATCAGTTTTGAGTAACGATACACATTTGCCAATAAATGTAGAACCTAGTAAAGATCAGAAGAAATAAAACATTTGAGATACCTACCAATATATCCAGATATGTACTATGGGGTAGTGTCTAACTGTGTGCAACTCAAACTCCCTGAACACAAAATACATTTAAAGTGGTACATCAAGAGAGCTCTGACTTCAGAGAAGCAATGTGTGGTTATTTGTCAACTCCAAATTCAGGCAAGGAAATAAACAGCAAGTGTAGGTCTCAACTTCTCTATTTATACATGCAGTAACAAGCTCCCAGACGAGAATGACATTGTGATATCTATGTGGGGGTAAAAGACTATGACAAAAGAGGAAGAAGTAAGCAATAAATGCAATAATGTCAAACTTTCCTGTTATTAACTTCTAGAAAAGCTCAACAGCTGGAATTTTAAAATGTTTTACATAGATAATGTAAAGAGATGTTTTACATAGATAAATGTAAAGAGAACAACACGTGTATTTTTTTCCGAAGGAAAATGAAACAGGCATACAGAGAAAATTATTATATTTTGTACTCTCAGTGCAAATTCTAGTTAAGGACTATGAAATAATTCGAAAATATTAATGATTTAGCCTCACAGCTAGTTTTCAGGGAGATAATAATGATAATTATTACTATAAATAAATAGTATTATTATCATTCTTGCTCAGGAGAATGGAACATTGATGCATAGAGAATTCTGTATTTGTCCAAAATACAGAATACATTTGTCTTTGTTTTACTACTGTAACCATCCTTCTCAAGAACTATTATATATTAGGATTATCCTTTTTCAAATACTTTTTGATATACTATTCAGTTTATCAGTTCTAAAAACCAACCAACCAAGCTTTAGTGAAACAGTGCCAGTCAACATCTCCATTTGCATGTGAATTCTCTAGCAGCAACAGTCCTGGTTTAAAAAAAAAAAAAAAAAGACGAAGAAGAAGAGAAAAGGAATCATGAAAATCAGTACAAAATCTGTCAAGGCCCCATCTGCGACTGGGTATCACAATATCACTAAGAAGCTCTGAGGAACAAAGTTCATTCCAAGTCTAACACATAGAGCATTTTGGTCGATGAAATTAATTCAAGCAGGGAGAAATGAGAGCGCATACCATGAAAAATTCTGTTCCTCCGCTGAGGATCGAAGAAAAGAAGCATCACTGTGTGTGGTCTTGGGTTTGGTGCACAAAGCCATGCTAAACATTACAATAATCAGTGTGCTCATGTCTCATTTTGATAGCCAGCTGTTCCTCTGAGGAGTGCCAGGGAATGAGGGACCTCTGGTCCTGACAAAATGAGGACTCCGATTACATGTGATTATTGCAAAAAGCAAGATTTACAGCCAGCTACCTGAAGTAGTATGGAAATGAAATTATAGTCTCCACCCTGGCCTTGAAAATCCCTCTACAAACATGTTTATTTCCTTCTGAATGGGAATATATAAAGGATGGGGACACTTATTTGTAGGCTATTTTTATATCTTCTCTTCAGGATTTGAATCTTGCATATTAATGAACTACAGGAAGCAGGAAAACCAAACATTAACACCATTCTAATGCAGCATACTATTTTTCTTTCCCTTTTTTTAACTGTTAGAGTATGCAAATGTTCAGTTAACTGGTCCTCATGTTTTCTCTTTATTGAATTGCTTTCAATATGGGAAATAAATATTCATAAAGAAATGTGGACAATAAATCATTTCAAATAGTTCAAAGCCATTTTCTTTCTAGACTGCATATATTTTCAGCTGTAACTCGCCTTTAATATTTCATTCAAAAGACAGACTTGTAGAAGGACAATAGAGATAATGTGTCAAGTAGTAATTAAAACAGGGAGTAATGATTAAAACCATTTTGATCTACATTGTGCTCTGCCAGATTCATAATCTCCTGTGTTTGTTAGCATGACATTCTACTTGCTTTATATAGAAACTCAAAATAAACTTCTGTTTGAAGACACTGCAGAAAACAAAAGATTTCAACCCCGAGCTTGTGGGGTCCAGAGCCCTTCCCAGCTCTGGAGTTAAGGTGAATCTTCTGTACCATCCTGGCGAGATAAACTCCAGCAGGCATTGTCTTTCCTGCTAATATTGTGTTTTCTCCGGGAAGCAGATCCAGATGCAGAGCAGAAGAAAAGGAAGGGCCATCCCAGTGTGTATAGGCAAATGTTACCTGTCTCACCATTTAGATTTAAGCTAAGAACTTCAAAAGAAATGAAATTTAAAGATTTGGTTAACTTATACGTTTAGGGATCTTCGTTCAAATTCAAGTAATAATTATGCTCCTTGTCTTGTTGTATGTTTTGCCTGTTAATACACATATTGTGCCCAAACTCATTATCTTTCCTGATATTTTGCTGACTTTAGGCCCTGATTCAACAGAGCACTTAGATACAGACTTAAATAAATTGATTTAGGAAAGCATTCCTATTTGTGTTCAATCTTGGGTAGACATTCAACTTTCAAATCAATGGGATTTATGAAGAGCCCTGAGCTTTGGGTCTAAATATTTGCCAAATCAGTGCACTGGTAGAAATATATTGGAAATCAGAATTTTAGCCTCTACTTTCATGGGTAAATACCCATAGATAACACATTATTCTGCTCAAGAAATCCATTTTATAGAATTTATCGGAAAACCTTAAGTCACATTTTCTGTTTATGCCAAAAATACCAGATGAACAGTGTCATTCCTTGACAGTGTATCTGTAATATTCTTCAAATAAATAAATAAAAGTCAGGAAAAGTGCTGGCACAAAAGGGCATTCATAATTATTTACCAATATCTTCTCAATTGCCCAGCATGGGGCAATCCTTTGGAGAGCAGGAAGATGGAAGGTGAGGCAGAGAGGTTCTGATATCCCACAGACTTAAAAGAAAATTGCATATGAAATACCATGGGAAACTCCTCCCTAAATCCAGCATTTATAAGGGCCATTTATGGAATTTTGAGAGATCACATATTTTTATCAGAGAATGAGGGCAGCCAGGGTAAAACCATAGATGTTTCTGGTATCACTGTGTAGAGGTTATACAAGTGCACCTATAGCCAAATCTATGAGATTAGAAGAAGCAGCTGGGAAAATAATTGATGCTATGATTCTATGAAATTAAATAATCTTCTTGCTGTTCTTAGAATATTCACACTTTAGTTTTCTTTATTATGTTATTAAGGAAGGCAAACAAAGGCTGTCAAAGATTGTTTATGGAGTGGAAACAGACATAAAAGGGGAAGTACACTACAACAGGTCCCATCATATGTAATTTGACGAGTGATGAGTATGAAGATTATAAGAAGACTCAGGAAGAATCAATGGGTGCTGCATCTCTGTACAACCATAGAGCAGTACTGTGATCCACATTTTCCTGCTGGGTTCTGTGGGCAGAGTTTGGGAGTAATGCACAAAAGGCAGCTGTTGAGCATTCACCTGGCTCACACAATCACATGGATCTATCCTAATGCCACCTACACTCACTTTGGAGGTGGTGAGTCAGGAATATGGAGCTGCTGTATTGTACACTCACTGCATGCAAGCTCTGGAGCAAGGGGCAGACTGCAAAGCACAAGGGTCCTATCCTCATCTATGACTCATATTACCAAAAAAACCGCCAAATACTCAATATCCCTTTTCCATCTACTTTGTTTCAGGGGACGGGGAGATTACAACAAATACAAACCAGTCACTGCCTCTGATAGGCATTTCCATATTTAGTCATGAATTGGAGCTAAATTTGCTAATTTAAGTCACCTGCTTGCAATGAAATCAATTAGTGCCTAGCAGATGCAACAAGCTTATGAAACTCAAGGTGAGCAGGCACAGGTCCTCAGTGAATAAAAGGCTTTTTCCAGGGTGGGAAGAGGATCTCTTTGATCAGTTCTTTAGTTTCTGCTGAAATTGTACTGCTTTAGTGACCTTAATCCTAGAGGTTTGTTTTGCAGCTGGTTTAAAGAGTTTGGGGTTTCACATTTTTTCATGTTTCCTGATACCTTTGCTTAGAGTGTAGTAATGTTTTTTCTATGCTGCATATAAGATACAAGTCACAGAAAAAAAAGGTTGCCCCCTCACTTCACCAGTATTTACACTATCTTTTGAGGAACTAGAAAAAGTCACCAGCTCTGCTATTGAACATTATCCTTTTGCGCCTATTCCTGTTGTCAAAATTTTTCTCCTTTTTAAGTGATAATGATTTGTATCTGAAAGGCACTTTAATGAATCTGCCTTTTGACTTTATTTTTTGGTTTTGCTTACCAATATTGAGACAAGTTCTGAAATATAATCATTTTGCACTGAGTTTGTTAGAGATAGGCAGACTTCTGAACTTCTGGATGCTTAACTTCATAGCTTAAGCAATTTAGCTTTTTTCATTACCCTTTTAACTAAAGAAAATACTAGTGTACTCTTTTTCAAATGTGTAGTAATAAGGAACATGTCAAGGCATGCTAACCATAAGGAAGGAAGTCCTACAGATGCTCAAATTCCTATGCTTTTAGCAACAGTTTAGCACCTATTATTGTAGTTGCCTATGGAGCAAAAGAAGGTTACTGCAGGTTGCACTGTATGAAGTTCAGACCCTGATGTAGCAGTCAAGCTAATGCAACACAGATTAGAGTAACTTGATAGGAAATAAATACTTCTTAATGCTCACCCACAGAAGTGAGGAAAGAAAAAATATTTCCCACTGCAAGTGTATTTCTTTTTTTCCATGTTTACCTGGAAATTTTGAAATCACCTGAAATAAGCGGGGTGTAAAGAACCCATTTGTATCTTGCATTCTGTTTGAATAATTTTATTATGCTCAAAGCATCTCTATCAGAAGGATGCTTGGTTATGAGTTTTGGTTTTCTTTCTTTCTTTCTCTTTCTTTCTTTCTTTCTTTCTTTCTTTCTTTCTTTCTTTCTTTCTTTCTTTCTTTCTTTCTTTCTTTCTTTCTTTCTTTCTTTCTTTCTTT
>WBNO01026903.1:35395-45522 GCA_013400575.1 Peucedramus taeniatus | reverse complement strand
TTTCTTTCTTTTCTTTCTTTCTTTTCTTTCTTTCTTTCTTTTCCAGTCCTCTGACTTTTCTCCAAGCAGGAGAATAATTCTAACTTATAGCAGATGTAGTCCATCCCTTAAGACTCAGGATCAATCAGACAGAAGGTGATTGTTCTCCTTAACATCCTAAGATTTACTTTGGTTTAAAAGTCAGCTTTGTGTCCTGCAGACCCATTATTTACTAAAATAAATACTGCAAAAAGCAGCTATACTCTGCTTGAAAATTAACAAAAACTAGATTGACTTTCTACTCAAACAGCTCATCACAGAGGAGTAAGAAAACAAAAGGCTCCTGATGCTGTGACAGAGTTAAAAGCAAAAGTTCCACCTGGACCATGGGCAAGCGGGCAAAGGGAATGAAGAGCAGGTGGTAGAATGGAGAGAAGGGGAGGGGACAAAAAACAAGAAAGGTATATTAAAGGCAAAAGCTTGGACTAAAGAAGCACATGCTGCCCTGGGGTTATGCTTGGGGCACTTCAAAAAAGTTATGAATAAAAAACCCCAAACTCTACTGTGATGTGTATATTGTTAACAGAAGTGGTATCTGTATTGTAGAAACTTCAGATGCTCATTTACTCAAGTAGGAGTTGAGATGTTACATGCTAAAGCTTGCCCCAAACAGCCTCATATTTTGAGAACTTTTCTTTACTCTTTGTATTTGATATGGTAGAATAGCAACCATAAGCTCAGCTGGAAGCCTCTAGGCTTCTGTGGTGTAGTAAAACAGCCCTAACAGAGTTGAGATTCTGGATCTAGATGCTCCCTTGAAATGGGACATGAAGGGTCTGGTTTGCCTTTTAAGTTGGCAATAGTTAATTGAGAAAGACTTTAATCAATACTTTCTGTGATTAAACCTGATGCAACCAAGTATCCTGTCCCTGAGAAACTTTCCAACAGGAGTTTGAAATCTCCCTAGGACTCAATGGTATTTTGATGAATAATATTTCTAGCAGGCTAATTTTCTTGCTAATTATCATCAAATACCTAGACAGACATTCTGCTGTAGTAGATATGCTTTGAAAAAAAACTTAAGTCCCTTCAATCATGGGCAAAAGGAAATTAAAAATTCATATATAAAGTGATATCAAGATTTTTAAATCTTAAAGCAGTGTTTCATTACAATATCTTGGTGCTAAGATGCAACATCTTATAGTTGATAGATAAAACACCCCCCATAATTGATTTTGAAATTAAAAGTCACAATCCATGGATAAGAGTCCTAAATTTTATATTAAAAAATAAATTAGGTTGTAGGAATTCTAAATGGCAAACTGTGTTCTCCTCCAACCAGAATCCCTGACCAAAGGGATTCTATGCATTTTTGGTATGCTGAGTGCCTTATTTCCACTTTAAAAAGAAAAATAAACCCTGCAATACAGCTTACCAAAATTCATGGATCTATAAGGAACTTTTGGCACATAAGTCCCAAGTGTATTCTTCCTATTCCAAAACACTTTGAGGTTACACTTAGTCATAAATGTTTTTAGTCTACTTCATTTCATTCTGTGCAAGTATTATGAGATGGAGGAACAGAAAGGAAAGGAAAAAAGGAAAAAAATTCATTGGAAGAAACAAAAGCAGGTATGTCTCTCTGCCACAACCTGCATTCTTCCAAATCCATCCTGCTAATGCCAAGGCTTGCTCCTCATGAGATCACAACTAAGTCTGTAGTGAGTAGTACTTGCTCAGTATCACTTTACTCAAGCAGTGCAAAATCAGCTCCAAGGAAACTTGTGTTACCATGGCTTTACTGGGAGCAGGGGGGGGTTATCTTTAAATGGCTGGGATGTACTTGCAAAGCACAGAACCCAAACTCAGAGCTGGCAGTTTGAGGATGAGAGTAACAAACAAGTGTGCACCAAACAGATGGGCCAGCCAGGCTGTTACAACGGGGTTCAGCTGCAGCTCTGGCTCTGTGTGGGGGAGCTCCTCAGTCAGGCAGCATTGCATTTGACTTTGGTATTTACAATACCTTTGCTCATAGGACTATGATTAATTTCTTCTGTGATTGAGAAAAAGATTAAAAAATAAAAAGACCTTTTAAATCCTATGATATTCTGCTCCTTTCAGGCTTATAACAAATATCCAGTGACAGTGGTATAGATTCTCTCTGCAATAAGTGTGAAATTACAAGTATGCATATGTATATGATCTCATTGTCAGTATCTGACAAGCTTAAAAAAATGTTTTGGCTATAGAAGCCACTGATGTAGTTGTTATGAGACATATGGGAGGGGTCTTTTAAATTTTTGGAATGCTTGAAGCAGGAATTTGCTGTGTGGGCTAAAAGGACTGTATCTGTGCCCCAGCCAGGTGGAGATCATACTTTCCTAGCTGGCTGTTGTGGCAACAGTCCACCTAAGCATTCTGCAAGAAGGTGGAATGCAGCATAGCCAAAAGTTGCCATAGCAATAGATTATTGTGCAGTTAGAGTAAAATCTTGGGTATGTACATACTGCAATTAAAGTGATAATTGGTTTGAGCTTTTGGGAAGGAGCTCTACTGGACATAATCTTAAAAAACACAAACAAAACCCCAAGACAACTAATCAACCAAAAGGGGGAAAAAGCCAAAAGAACATAAAACCTTTTAATCATTTGTGTAGGAAGTGGGCATTTCCACAGCACCATGATTTGTTTATTTTTTTCTCTTGTTAAAAGCTAAATTTGTGTGATGTAACTGACACCCAGCATAATACAGTACTTTTTTTGTCAGGCATATCTTTCAGTTTCTGTGAAAATTGTTGTTTTGCAGTGTGAGACTTATATGCAATACACAGGAAAGAAACACAAACACAAATTTAGGCATGAGATTAGACAATGTAATCTTGTTTTATTTATCTTATTTGGCAGGGGAAGTTTTTTTTTAAATCATGATATTAGTTCTATAGCAGTAGTAATTTTCATTGGAAATAAGATGCCCTACATTTATGGATAATGTTTGTTATAAAGGGTTAATTTCCAAAAGGAATCTGGTTTAGCTCAGATTTTTTTTTTAAAATCAAATTGATTCTGCTTGATTTGATGTAGTGATCTAATATGACCTTGATTAAATTAGAGAGAAAATGATGATGCAGACTGTTTGTCCTACTGACAATTGCTACCTTAGGCTAGGCTGGCAGTGAATTAATGTCTTACCCATATTTTGCAGAGACCTTGGCTAGGAATTAATTTTTTCTATTCACTTTGACCTTGCTAAGAAGGCAATGGCTGTTGCTGATTGTAAAGTTAGCCTATTTCACTGGTTCAGAAATAGCTACAGGAACTCACTCAAAACAGTCCAAGACAGATGACTGGCTTGCCATCTTGCCATCAGCCTAGTAGTTCAGCAAGGACACAGGGAGGTACCAGAAGTAATTTATATTATTTGAGCATCAGTTCTCCAGTCAACAACTGAGACTGTGGATAGTCTTTATACATCATCTCACACCAGCCATTGGGGGCTACAGCTACATCTGAGATTATAAGTGGAAATTTGCTTTCTTCTATGCAGTCTAAAGGTCCTGGGTAAAAGTCATCTATCTATATAGCAAGGTAGGGAAGAGATTTTCCTGAGCTGTCCCATGGAAAACCTCGTTAAGTGTTTGTTTCTTTTGCCCTGTGATGGACGTTAGAGAGCAAAAGACATGCTGGGTAGTGCTCTGGAAGCTTCTATTTCATTTTCATCCCAAGTACTATGTTACTTTACAGCAAATTATTATTAACTGTAATGAAATATAGAACATTTTTTCTTCAGCAGTATTTCATTTCTTGGCTTAAACAAAGCATTCACATTAATTAACTGTGTCTGTTAGTGCTGATGGCTGTTAAATATTGTTATAAAATTCAAGTTCCAGCTGAGGTTTGTTGCACTAAGCACTAGAAAGACCTGTATAAGACAATAGCCTCTATTAGAGAATGATTTTCAAGATATAGTCTTTTAACTGTGTTTAAATCTTGCAGTAGGAGCAATACATTTCCCTGTATGTATGGCCACAACTGCTGAAGTCACAGGATGGTGAAAATGAATCTTTTCCATGTAAATGGAACTCTGTAGGAAGCAACTTGCAGACATGTAAAGAATATGGTTAAAAATGTGCAGAGTCCTGTTAATGTTTATGTACAACACTGGTGGAGGGAGGTAAGGTTTGCTATTTAAAGGCGATCCAGTATGTATTGAAGTCAACATGGTAAGAAAAAATGTTGGTTTTTGTGTACTATAATACCTAAATGGGAAGATGTCTAAGAATATAAAACTAATATGTGTTTTAACACAGCTGTACAACTAATGTAACTTGTAAATCATAATTTCTAAGGAAGAAATGGTATACTACCTCTTTATTTATGTTTTGCTATTTCTGTTAAAACTAAGACTTCTCTGGTAAACCTGCCTACCAAGCTGACTTATCATAAGTCTATATGATATGATAATATGATAGTGATGAGGCTATCATAGAGCTCCTATCACTTGCTATAGTTTTTCTTTTGTAGTGCTCTCATTAGTGCTTTAATGACAGATTTTGCAATGATTGGAAGAATTTTTTGGTTTGGTCACAGTGAATAGTTGGAGTTTTTCTAAAGGTACTAACTTAGCCTAAAACTGCTGCTGTTGGTCAATGGGCATTACCAAGTAAGGCTGGTGTCACATGAAAAGGGGAGACTTCCTCAACCCTTAGTGTGGGGAGATTTACTTGATTCTTAGTGTTTAATTTGTCTGTCAGTGCCCCAGGAAAGCTGAGACCCTCATGCCTGACCAGTCTGTCAGTGTCCCATTTGGGGGATCCTTCACTGAGCAGTCCTGCTGGATTGGAGGGTGGTTCAGCTGACTTCGGGAAACACCAGCAGTGTAAGGGAGACCTCAGGTCTTTCCCTTCATTGGAGTATGTGATCTGCTGCCAGTAACTGCCAGTGTCCACAAAGGATTCACACTAACAGATTACAGAGTAACACTATTAATATAAAATTGTGACAGGTTAAGGTTAGAAGGGTGTTGGTGATAGTGTCTGACTGCAAAAATATACTTGGAGGAATAAAATGTTCAGCAGGCACAGAGTATGATTCTTACCCAATAGACATTCTAATGGGGAGAAGACTGGTTGAGCCCGTTAACTGATCCCAGCAGTTGTGATGGAGTCTTCCCTAACTTCTCCCCCATTCTTGATTTGCTTTTATACCATTTCTTTGTGTTTAGGTGGAGCTGGAGTGACTTTAGTCAGTAACATACCTTTGTTACTGATTGGTGTCAAATTCTCTTACTTCCCTTTTAAAGATACAGTCAAAAAGAATACAGAGTGCATGTCCAGTGAGGGGTGATCACACCTCAGAGGTGGGGAACTATGGGATGGAGGGGTGTGTTAATATTATTATTAGGCTTTAATGATGGAAGTTCATCTAAGGAGAGGGATTTCACCACAGCTGCTGGCTTATCAGTGACATCTTCCCCGATCTCTCCTGGCTGACAGGTGGCATGTGGTTTATCAGCTGAAAAGCACCATCGAGTTCCCCTCCCTGAAAGGACTTCCACAGAGCTGTAACTGAGTGACTGCTCAGATTCTCTAAAATTAAGTCCAACATACTCTTCATATAAAGTACTTAGAACTTTCTCTGCCTCATGCTTAGTGGCCAGAAATTCTATCTTCATCTGAGCTCTGTAATTGCTTGTATCCAATCATGCTAAATGTGTACACTTCTTAGCTAATAAACACTCAGATTTTTTGACTATTCCCTTTGCTAAGGTCCAGCAATATGAGAAGCATATTAAGACCCTGAAAATAAATTGGGGCACATACAGAGAAAAGATTCTCAGAGCAGTACAAACCCAGCACATCAATTTAGCAATTCTCAGGCTTAGTAATAAATATAGAATTTGTCTACAGATGTCATCACTGGAGACTGGAGGGGGGGAAAATGGCCAGATTTTTCCATCCCCTAAAATATCCTAATGAAACATTTAATGGCATTTAAATAGGAAAAAATATATCAAGCCAGGAACAAGTTTTACTTTTCAGTATTTCTTTGAATTGCATGATAGTGATTAGCATAAGATGTTTGTCGTGTGAAAATATGTGAGTTCATTTTTCTTAATTTTTTTTCCCCAAGATGATCATGTTAAAACTTGTGGTCCTCGCTACATCTTAAAAATTATTAAGCCCTTTAGGAGACAAGCTTTTGTTTACACTGATACAGATGGCTGGAATAAATTAGTGGACTCACTAAAGAACAGCTCATTTGTAGTTTTAAATGCATTTGGGCCCACGTGGTGGCCATTTTGTTATTTATTCATCTATTTGTGCTTTACAGTTCCATGCCCAAAGGCTACGTCTGACTAATGGCCAGAGCTTCCTCCTAACAGAATTTATAATTATGTGTATCTCACATCTAAAGAGCATTGGTACTCCTGCACTGTGCCATACCCTGGGTGATCCTGTGTAGCTGCCTTCTCTGAAGAGCACTGAAGAGTAAATCCAGTTGCAAACAAGCAGATTAGAAAAGCAGTGCACATCTTCACTACTGTGAATGTTTTAAGTTGAACATTTTCCCTAAATTGGTGAAGAAATGCACAAAGTTGTAATTACATACTGCAACATCAGTGCTGCTATTTGGGAGAGGTAGTCAGAGCAAGCTTCCCTAATTTAAATCTTGATCACAAGTCCTCCTGTTTTGGATTAGGATGGGTGAGGACAAATGATTGCTCTTCATTTATGCACCTTTCAGAAACAGTACAGTAAAACCTTTCCCTTTCATACTTCAGCTTTTTCATGTGTATACACTTGTTTCCTTGACACCAGTACACTGAAGACGTGCAACACCAATCTCATGTTGATGAACCTGGCACTGGAATCAGCAGCATTACTTTCTGCTTTAACAATGATTTACTTTGTCCTGTTAAAGTCACCACCACTGCTACTATACTCCTAGTGTAAGGGAAAAAATCAAAATAAATCTGAGAAACTGTTGTGAACCTTCAGAAGCAGCTTGTATTCTTCATGGCATTTTCCTGCTAATCCCATTTCTCTTGGACTCTGTGCATACTGGATATATCACCTTAATTTGAGTTTGGTTGAGCCAAACTAAGAGGGCAGAAGCAGCAAATAACTGAAATTCAAATCTTTACACTGTTATAAGTAGTAAGAAGGTAAAATAGCAACTTGGCTTTCCCAAATCCCATGAATCTGACAGGTGAACTTGCTTATGTGTAATGAACAATCTGGATAGCTAAATCAGGCATTCAGATGTTGGGAGATGCAAGCTGTGAGACTGTAGCCATCACTTTTCATCATATGCAATGAGGGAGGAACCTGATCCTGGAATAAAAATAGTGTGGGATTAAAGAGTGCCCACTGAGTTCAAGGTACAACTACACAACAAATTAAAGTCTGGAATGGCTGTCTCTCTACTACTTGAACTGATTTGAATCAGGGCAGTTTTGATGAAAAAGTGGGGAGCTGCTTGTACCACATATCAGTACATGGAGACCTCTAGGCTCCCTAATACATCACTGCCAGAATTTGAATGTTGAACTTTAGGAGTTTACAATTTACCCTTTAAACTTGGAGATTAACTACTGCAATGGCTAGAGGAAAAATCCTTTGTTTTAGATTGCAGGTTGTGTTCCTGGAACTGTGTGAAATTGAAGGACATGGCTTTTCTCACCGTCTGCTGCCCTGCCCTCCTTCGCCCTCCCAGTGAGGCAACCATTCCCAGCACAAGGCTGTAGTTGCTCTGGTAGCAGTGAGTGCCTGGAGCTTTTCTGAGAAAGTTCACATGCAATTATTTCTTTGGCATGTGAGCAGATTTTACCTGAAGAGCACCAGGAACAAAAGGTTAATGGCAATTTTTCAAAAGCCTATAACTCAACCAAGCCTTAACAGCATTTCATGTCAGAAGTGAAAGCTAAGTCTTTAGTATCCCTGCTCTGTTTCTGCTGCTTTAAAAATCCTGCTGTCAAGAGAAAAAAAATTAAAATCAGAGGCTTAGCACTTAATGAAAAAAGCCCAAACTATATCTGGGCTGTGTAGCACCTCTTATGAAAATTTCTTATAACTTCTACTTTAGAGAAGATTAAATACTTGTATTCTGATGCATGTTTTGCATGTTTCCTTCTTTTTGTCCATTTCTTTCCTCAAACAAAGTTCAGCTGTAAACATGCTTAGTGCTGATAAAAGCACTATTTGCCACAGCTGAGAATCCAGGCTTCAGATGGGTGATCCAGGGAAGGCCAGCTCCCCCAAACTGCTGGGGAAAGCTGGCAAGCAGCAGCAGGCTGATACAGACTGGCTGACTGCCATGCTTTAAAGACAGTAAAAAAAAGTTGATTCTCCGCAGAAACATGGAAACAGAAATAAGAGGAGCTCTGAGTTAAAGCAGTATGGTTAGGTCTCAGAATCCCTTTCTCTAACCTGTGTATTGACAGAGTAAGTTTTGCTTCATTTGCAGGAAAAATTTCTACTTCCATGAAATCTAAATGGTGTCACTGTTTATTGGTTTCACTGGTCAAAAATCCTGCAGGTGTCAGGTTCATTTGAGTTGCTATATTCCATGGGGGTAACCAAGAATTTACAACTTGCAGAACAAGACAGAGTTCAGTACCTGCTGCTAGTCTCTTCTATATATATATGTTCCTTTAGAACAAATGGAGGCAAACTCCAAGTGCTTGGTCACAAAGAAGTTTATTATTTCATGTACATGGAAATATTCCTTGTGAAAATGACTTGCACCTAATGTACTTTCATAGTCAATATAGTGCTGTAGGTCAGGAGCAAACACAACTAGAAAACTCCTCAGCTAGCATCAGACCACTGAGTTCCTCAGCAATGTCAATATTAGTGAAATGAACCAAAGACTCTTGGATTTGTTAGAGATAAGTACTAGCAATGAAGGAGATCCTGCTTCTGATTCTCCTGCCAGCACTTCAGCTGCTTTACATGGGTGATTGTAATCAGCAAGAATCGTTATGCAATAGTGCTGAAGCAGAGACTTGAGAAAATATAGATCTCACTTGAGACACAAAAGACCACAATCTTATTTCTTCACATCTTACAAAGGAAAAAAAAAACCTCCACTGGGCATCTCTAAAGTCCTCATTTACAGAGATGGAAAGAAATAAAATAACTACAAGAAAAATTTCGATGTTATTGTGTGAGAGGCATTATCTCTGGAGACGGGAAAGGTGAAGGCAAACCAATTCTTTACTGCACCCAAAGGGTCACCAGTGTCCAGAAGCTACTTACACTTTTCCAGGCTTTGTAAAGTAAATAGGAGTGGGAAACCCTTTTAAAATTTTTAATTTTTTTTTAATGCTTTACGAAGGAGGGGATAATAAAAGCTAGCTGGATAAAATGAGCAAAGAGAATGAAGACCAGATCTGGGGTATGTATGTTTTAAGAAGGGGAGGAAGAACCCAAGAAGCTGCCTGGCATGCACATGGGAAAAAAAATAAAAGATTAGGTTTAAATTCCTCTATACTTGTGAAATGGGGATAAAAGTGTTCTTATTTTGAGGAATCATAGATGTGGCTAAATGAAAGTGCACTGTAGAAACAGATGTTACAGTGTTTGGTTGGCTGGTTGGTTTGGGTGTTGTTGTTGCTTCCCTGTGTTGAGAATACTTGCTTTCCTTTTAGGCCTGCTGCAGTGGGAATGTTTGTTTCCGTGATACCGTAAATATTGTGTTTCTGCTGTTAAACAATTGCAATGTTTGGCAGGCAGTGACCCGGCCTTCGCGCACCACTCCCACCTGCTGGCTGGATTCTGCGAGGGGAATCTCGCAAGTGGGTGGGAAGGCTCGCCGTCCCTCTGGGGAGAAGGGTGAAGGTTCAGGGACAGCCCATGCCGGTACTGCTGGGAAGGTGTAACCCTGGGAAGGGTCCACCGCTTTTTGCTGGCCAGGAGGGTGACCCCAGGCGCAGAAGGGCTGGCTTCAGCTGTGGCGTGCAGGCTGCTCCTGTGGGATTGTCATGAGTGGATAAACACGGCCAGGGTGGCGTTTGGCGCTCCCCGCGCAGTTTCTAGTCCATCAGCAGGGAATGAGAGGGGCAGGGGCGCAGGAGGCCGGGTGCGCAGGTGGGGCGAGGCACAGGGACCGTGCGGAGGGCGCGGCGGCGGGGGGCGGCCCCGGGCC
>WBNO01026903.1:2990-34960 GCA_013400575.1 Peucedramus taeniatus | reverse complement strand
TCGGCACGGTGAGCGCGGCCGGCGCCCGGCCGAGAGGCGTGAGGGGGTGGCGCCCGGCGCCTCCCCTCTGCTCGCCGCCTCCCGTCACTCCCCGGCGAACTCGAGGGCAGCGTGTGACCGAGCCCCGTCTTCCCGGTGAGGTCGGGCTCCCGGCTCTGGCAGGGTTCCTGAGGGGCAGGGCTGCTCGGGGGCCGTGACCCGATGAGCCCTGGATGGTCTCAGCGTGCGTGGCCGATGGCCTCGGGCTCAGCGTTCCGTAGCTGCCTGTGGGCCGGCGGAGCTGTGCGGGACCCAGCTCATCGCTGTCCCGCCATGGGTCAAGCTGCGCTCACGGACTGCGCCCAGTGTCCTCGGACCAAAGCTGTAGGAAGGCTGAGCAGGAGGGCCGGGGTAGTGCCCTTGCTGCAAGAGGCGTTCTCACCTGTGGCGCTTAACGTTTTTGCATGACATTCCTTACTGCAGGTCGTACTGGCTGCTGGAAGCAGGGTCCGGACCTGGCCTTGGAAGGCGGAGCTGTGGTGGAGTGTGACCAAGGCTGGTGCCCTGGCACACGTGGCAAGCTCCCGCTGGTGTTAGCCAGGTTGCAAGGTTGGACTTCAAGGCAGCATTTTCCCACCTTTCACAGGACCTCATATTGGCTGTAAACTTCAGCTCTTTGTGAAGAGTCCAGTAGAACAAAAGCAATGATAAACGAACTTGTGGCTGATAGTCTTGTTCTAGCCTGACGCAACTTTTTGTTGTGGTATACCTTGAAGTGTAAAATGTTAAGTTTAGTTTGGGCTATTGCAGCTCATTGAGGCCCAGACATACACAAATACACACAGCAAAAACTTGAACACGTCTCTAGGTCAGTTGTGACTGAATTTTATCATTAGTTCTCGTATTGAGTTTTTGTGTCCAGTCCATTTCCTAGCTGAGCTGCTGTTTAAACCATGACTAATGTCCAGAAATGGTCTTACAGATACTCTGATAAAACTGAAGCATGGAATGGATGGGAAGAATGAAATATCACAGAAGTCTTCTTGGCAATTAGGGAGGCACTGTGGTATAAAATCAGCACTGTGTCTTTTACCAGTGTTTTCAGAGCAGCCAATCTTGGATTCTTCTTCAAGTGTTAAAGTTAATTTTTCTATAAAAAGGTTTGATTTTAGTTGTTCAGGTTTTTGAGTACTTTCCTTAAATTTTTAACGCAAAATGTTTGTTGTATTGCATTGTTTTGCATTTCTAGATACTTATTACTCAGATTCAAAGAATGTTATGGCAGGATCCTGTGTTGGTAATAGTATGCAGTACTATATGATTTAGGAGATGAGTTGTTGGATTTTTAAAAGGCTGGTGTTTGCTTTATTCTGAGGTTTCAGATACAAACTTTGGTCAGTATCTTACTGTATTTTTGTTTTCAGCAGTCATTTAAACTAGCAAGGAAATTAACACAGTCTCCTAACCAAGTGTACTGTCCTGTCCTTCCCCCATCTATTTGAATAAATTTAGTCATTGTATGGTTTGTCTCACAGATTAATATATCAATAATTACTGATAATCTAATTGCAGTATTGCAGACCTGTGTGGTTTTTGTTGGTTGTTTTTTTATTTTTTTTCTTTTCTTTTTTTTTTTCCCCTGCATAGGACTTAATTTTTGGGGGGGAGGAAGTACTGCATTTTCAAATAATGTGTTTTATCATTGTTTTTGAAGTAGGGACAGTGCCTGTTAGCTAATCCTGTCATTGTAGATAAATATTCTCAGTAATTTGTTTGTTGAGTGGAGGAGTCTAACAACATGAGCACTGGCAGCACAACTTGAATGTTTTGGTCACTTTCTTGGCTACAGTATATAAACTGAATATAAAAACTGAACCACTGATTTAATGAAACTTATCTCAAGGGTTGTTATCTCAAATTCAAGTTCATATAATAAAATACAAGAAATTATCTCTGAAGTCCTGGTGCTACTTTACAATGTATTTAAATAGTTAAGTCTGGATAAAAAGACATGTCATTGATTAAAGAAGAACTAAGCATCTGTGCTAGAAGTAGCTAAAATCACTGATGGTTCTCAAAGTTATTTTACAAAAGAAAATTTCCAGGAAACTGTCCCTGAGGAATCTTGTCCCCCTTGCTTGACTTAGCCAGCAGCCTCAGCCTCTGGACCTAACTAAAGAAAATGAATAAATTACATAGAGAGTTATTTTCCTAAAACCTGCTTTCCAAATTTTGGAAGACTAGGTGTGTTGTGATTTAAGGTTTTTTTGTTGACATTTATATGCTTTTCTCAAATTTTATTTTTTTTACACTAAAACAAAAATAACACCCAGAATACCAAAACAACAACTCTCCACTCAACTACAGGCAACTCCACAAACCCCAAACACTGCCTTTTTAAAAATAAAGTCACCTATCAAAGCATGCTGCTAATATTCCTTGGACACTGATACTCTAAGCAAAAGGAAAGAAAGCTTGTTTAAAAATAGCTCCATGTGGAAGTACTTACCTTGGATTTATGATATAAGGACTTGCCTTGGATTTTTGTTTATTATTTCTCTAAATCTTTACAAGAATTTTTGAAATCTACGCTATGAGGGCAGCATTCCCTTTCTGACTTGTAATGTGAAACTGTTAAATGTACATTTGAGCTCCAGAGAATGTTTACAGACTTCATGTAAACTTCCCAATGATACTCTGGGAAGGAAAGTCTTCCATTCGTTTGCTATCTCTTTTGTTTCACCAGATTCCTCACTATCACTAACTGTAAACCATATATAGTTACATCTATTGCAGTCTTCAGGATTCTTTGAAGAATTAAAGTTGTCAAATCAAGTACTGGGAAATTAATGAATTGCAAAATGAACAGAATAGGATCTTGAATGACATAGTTTAGCATTGTTTTCTGTGCACTGTTTTCCACACTGCATTCCAGTGTTGCTCTGCAGTCTCTTGTCTTTTCACTGGGGGATGTTTGGGTAGTGGATACTTTCCAGCACTTTGCCACCCAGACTGCAATCTGGGGAGAAGAGTAGTTCTCCCAGTTTTTTGGAAGGGGCTTCTTCACAGCAGAGAAGACACTTTCCCACACTTGTCACAAACCTGAAACATTCACAGACAATCAAAACCAGCCCCCCAACACCAGTTAGTATGAAACAGTGGTATCGTTCTTAGGTAGGTAGGCAGTATGTTGGCACTTCACAGATCTGTCCTTCCTTCTGCATCATGGTGTGTAGGTTTAAAGGGGAATTGGATGTTGATGAGTGGGTAATTCCCTGCTAGACCAGCAGCTGGGTACCTAGAATGCTGTCTCAGCTGTTTCTGCCCCAGCACTGAAGCTTGACTTGTGATAATAAAATGAAAGGTTTGAAGGGCTAGAACCATGCTCTGAAGTTGCAACTGTCTGAGAATTATCAGGGTAAATTTGTGTCACTTTCACTTACAATGCAATGAACATTGTCACTGTAACTATGTTATGCTCTCTTCATTTAGCTTCAGAAAGTATAAATGGCTCTTAAATAATGTATTTTTATTTCAAAAGTTATATAATTCATCAACGTATTTCTTTGGTGTTACTTCAGCGTTCAGAGGAATGTTTCTTAAGGGCCAGACTGTGCCCATTGAGTGCTGACCTTAGTGAGACAAGAGGCTCCAAGAGTTCTTCAATGCTCTGTAGGCATTTGTTTGTTGATTTTGAGTTCCTTCAGCAGCAAGTTCTACACTGCTGTCTGAAGGTCCTAATGAATGTGGGATGAGGTTATGGGCTGTTTGAGCAGCTCACTATGGTACAAACAGCACATCTGCACTCAAGGGCTGCAGCTGGTTCCAGAGTCAGCCAGGGGAACAGAATCCTTTGTGCCGTGTTTCCTGCTGCATGGAAGGGTCACTTGGGAAGTGCTCCTAAGTCTTGAGAAGGCATTATTCTATTAGCCTGCAAATTCCATAGTGTTTTAAGTAGGAGGTTTGATAGCAGTGGCAGTTCTTCATTCCCTGGGATATACTTAGTAGCTTTTACCAAGCATGAGCTAGGACAGCAGGGTAGGCAAGTTTCACTTGTCAGGTTTATTTTTCTCTCAGTGCAAATGGACAAGAACAGTGGAAAAACTGCAGGTAGAAAGGTATGTGTGAGAGCTAGGCTTGGTGTGCTCACAGTGGGAAGCAGGGCAGGGATTGAAAAATAAAGAATACTGTAAAAAATAGGAAACCTCCGGCAAGATAGCAGGGAACTCTGCTAGTCAGCGTGGCTCACAAAGTTGTTAGGCAAAGGTTATGTGAATAAATAACTGAAGCTAGCTTTCTTTGATCTAGGCTAAACTTTTATTTTAAAAGGCCCAGTTATTACAGTGTCTCTGTTGTAGCTACCTGCTAGTTTTTTGAAGTTCCATAATGAAGCTTTAATATGTAGAATGTTTTTATGCTACTGCTTTATAGCTTGTTGTGATGATCTGATGGCTGTTCCAGATTGATGGCTGTGTCTTCCTAGCATCATTTGACAAGTAGTCAGTGAGAAAACAAAACTTCCTATTTAGCTGTTTTTGCTTAATGAATTTCTCAAGCCTTTTCATTGTTTTAGTGGTTTTATTGTAATAAACTCTTAGCTGAGTGGAACAGCAATTATAGCATGATTGCTTAGACCTTGTGGAAGATTGTGGACCACAATTATCATGTCTGTCTTAGAGAACTGAACAGTGATTTACTCATCAGGTTAAAATTTGATCTGGCAAGTAGGAAGCCAAGTCTTCTGTGTGAAACATTTTTTCTTTTCACATTTTATATGCAAATCCCGTTGATGCTCAAGGAATTATGTATGGTCTTGCCTCTACTGTCGATAGTCTGCCAGATTGTAGCAGTCAAGCCCTCCAAATAATTATGTTGGGAAAAAATCGACTTGTGCTTTTCATTTTTCTTCAACATTTGTGTTTTAATGTTACTTATGAATTAAACTCCCATTTTTTCCCCGTCCTTAAAATTTTTACTCTTTTTGTGAGGTCTTTCATGTAAGAACTGCTATTCCCACCCTTCTCATGGCTGAGACTTAAGAGTAATCACTGCAGTTAGCAACTCTGAAAACAAGAAGGAACTGAAATTCATTTTCTTTTAGTTCAGAAATGAATTTCGTGATGATTTTATGTTGTAGACCAAACTGGAATTTTATTCTTTCCTCTGCCTTAGTGTCACATCTTTTAAGAAAGTATAACTACATGCTGATATAGAAAGCTGATAACCATGAGGCAGGATTTTGCTGTGACAAGAGTGCAGCACTGCAGGGCAGGCATTTGAGATGCATTTGAAAAGGTGCAGTTTTAGCAGCAGGGCAGGACTTGCCCAGTTTTCAATGCCAGAGGGGTGTGGCTGTGTCTGATGGGCTGGCATTTGCTTGGACCCAAGATTGCTTGGCTTTCTCCATCCTGCTGGCCAGTGTACATGCGTGGTGCAGTTTGTGCTACCCAAAGACACAAGCTGCTGCTTTTCAAATTAACACTGAAAAATTCTACTGTCCATCCTGTCCTATACCATTTTGCCCATGTCAGTAAAATAACCCAGGGAGCACAAAAGTAACTGGCACTGGGTTGGGAACACACTTCTAGTTAAAATATTGAGAAAAGCTGAAATTCCTGGTGGCTGCAGACAAGCTGGATTGAATATGTCCTGTTTGTTCTGGCTATGCTAACCCTTTGACAGCACCGAGTTCAAATCAAAAACTGCTTTCTCTCCCTCTCTGGTTGCCTGGCAACCTCCCTCCTCTTATTAGCATATGATTTCTATTCCTTTTTTTATTTCATCAGTACAGTGTTACACACTCTGCTCCCTGCCCTGTGCTGTCGCCTTTGAGAAGAGCAGGATTTGTGCCTTTATATGAGACTTCGGCAAGTATGTGATTTGGCAAAGAAATCAAACATTTGGGATTAGGAACCTTTGGCCATAAATGCCTTATCAGAAGCTCAGAGGGTGGTGTTTGTGTGGGCATGTTTTTCAAAGTCTTTTAATTTTCATTTGCTGTCATTTTTATACTAAGGGCAGAATTCTTGCAAATCAGCACAGCATAAATCTCTAGCATCTCTACATGTGCAGAGCACCAGTTTGTGAAACCTGCCAACAGAGATTGGCTACACAGATCTTGGGGGGCATTTTGTCCTCTTGGTCTTAATGCAGTTCCATAATGCACTGTACAATTCAAGATATAAATTTGCCATAATTCAAAATATAAATTAAAAAAAAAGTCGTGTATATCCAGCTCAAATTGTGATTGGGGAAGAAAGCAGCTAAAGAAGTAAGTGGGAGAATTGAACTAAATTCTCCAGTTTTCTTCCCATAATAATGCTTTTTTGAAATAAGAACATTTTGCCTTTCAGTTGACCAGGTGTATTCTTTTATGAAATAACAGGTGATTCAGACTGGGTCTATAGTTTAAACTTTAAATTGCTTTTTTTTCTGTTCATAGACTCTTACAAGTATAATAAATATCCCAATTTTTTTTTGCTATTGCATAGGGCAAAGAACATAAGATTCAAATAGGAGTAGAAAAAACAACAGTAACAACAGAAATTAGAAGGTACAGTGAGGAGGAAATGACAAAGCTTGTAAGTTTAAAGAGTGTTTATGTAAAGGACTTTTTCCTCAATATTATCCAAATCATAAATTACAAATGAAATAATCTACTTTTTCAACATTCTTGTTCTGAAGGAGGGTTAGGTGTCTCAGAAAGTATTTAAGGGGGTTTCTAGGGCATGTTGGAAAAAAATTAGGGAGGCCAAAGCTCAATTTGATCTTAATTTGGTAACTTTGTAAAGGATAATAAAAAATGTTTTTTACAAATATATTAATGGCAAAAGGAAGGATAAGACCAACCTTTTTTCGCTACTGGATGTGGGAGGGAACTTAGTAACTGCAGATAAGAAGGCGGATGCTGAACGCCTTCTTTGTCTTAGTCTTTAGTGGCAACTTGGCTTGTCCTCAGGACAGCTGTCCTCGTGCGTTGTAGATGGTGTCAGGGAGCAGAATGGTCTCCGTGTTAACCAGGAGGAGGCAGTCAGAGAACTGCTGAGCTGCTTGGATGTTCATAAATCTATGGGACCAGATGGGATCCATCCCAGGGTGATGACGGAGTTGTCACATGAGCTTGGGAAGCTGCTCTGTATCATTTACCAGCTTACTGGGAAGGTTCCAGATGACTGGAAGCTGGCCAGTGTGATACCCATTCACAAAAAGGGTGGGAAGGAGGATCCTGGCAATTATAGGCCAGTGAGCCTGACCTCAGTACCTAGTAAGGTCATGGAGCAGTTTATATTAAGTGTTACCACGCAGCACTTACAGGATGGCCAGGGTATCAGACCCAGCCAGCATGGATTTAGGAGGGGTAGGTTGTGTTTGACCAACCTGGTCTCCTTTCATGGCCAGGTGACCCATCTGGTGGATGCGGGAGAGGCTGTGTTGTGTTCCTGGACTTTAGCGAGGCCTTTGACACTGTCTCCTACAGCACACTCCTGGAAAAGCTGCAGCCCACGGCTTGGCCGGGAGCACTCTCTGCTGGGTTCAGAACTGGCTGGATGGCTGGGCCCAGAGAGTGGTGGTGAACGGTGCTGCATCCAGCTGGGGCCAGTCACCAGTGGTGTCCCTCAGGGCTCTGTGCTGGGGCCAGTTCTGTTCAATATTTTCATTGATGACACAGATGAGGGTATTGAGTCTTTCATTTGCAAATTTGTAGATGACACTTAGCTGGGAGTATGTGTCGAGCATGTGGGAAATATAGGTTGGATATTAGGAAAAGGTTTTTTACAAAAGGGTGGTAAAGTTCTGGAATGGTCTGCTCGGGGAGGTGGTGGAGTCACCATCCCCTGGATGTGTTTAAAAAAGATTGGACGTGGCACTCGATGCCCTGGCTTAGTTGAGGGGTTTGGGCTGGGTTGGACTCAATGATCTTAAAGGTCTTTTCCAACCTAGTGATTCTGTGATGCTGTGATTCTTATGCTGTTGTCTGAGTTTGGCAATTTCACTTCTTTCCTCTGTCAAAATACTTAGACCTTCCTGTGAAACATCTGGATTCTTATCGTAGTCATAGATGCCTCCCTAAACCAATGTGGAATTTTAAGTGGTTTTAGGTCTCGCAGAGACTTCACCATTTGAATTAAGAGTAAGCCCACCTATAAAAGTATTTTGTGTTTAATATCATTTCAGAAAGTATTCTAGTTTGATAAATATTAATGTATGTGATGTTGGTATTTAATTTGTAGATTTTAAGTGATAAGCACAATGAAGTCCTTGAAATGACAAACCTTTCATCTCTGCTCAAGCCAAGGTTCAATTTTATTTTCAGTATGACATTTGCTGCCTGAAGTGTTACAAGTGACTTGACCTTAAAATTACGTTTATTTTAGTTCATTGAAATGGTTGGCCTTTCCAATTCAACTTGACACCAACAGTGCACATGGGAGAAGGCAGACATGCTTGCCTGTGACTCTATTTGAAAGCAAATTAAAAAGGTATCTAGGTGATGAATCTAAATATTTCCATTTAGATGGGATGCTAGTCATCAGTTAAAGGCAATCATGGTGCATTCTGACATTTTAATTTCAGGTTCAAAAACAATTATATATGTAATTAAGGAGCAAGGTGTCCAGGCAGCCAACCTGTCTGATTTACGTGTCTTGTTGGTGTGTGTGTGGTTTTTTTTTTTTAATAGAGATACCTGTGCACACCACTTGGAGACTGTAGAAGGTGGAAAAATTGAAGGTTTGATTTTAGTTAATGTGTTCTTCCTAAGGACACTCTTTTTCCAGGTATTAGTTATACATTCAATGTCATTAGGTTTGTATTTGTCATGGAGATTGAACTCCATGCCATTTGCAAAGAGGTTGTTGTGATACCTAGTTTATTTATATTTATTTTATACCTAGTTTATTTATTAGTATATTGCTGCATGTTTGCCTTGGTTTTTGGCGTGGTTTTGTTAACTCTGCTCTGAGAGGCCTTATTTAAATTGGAACGTCCATTAGAATGTACTGTCCTGGCTGGGTTTTTCTCAGTCAACAAAACATTTGGCCAATGTGAAGAGAATGAAAGCAGGCTGCTGTGCAGGAGATGCATGTCTCCTAAGGCAGGGGTGTTTTGTTGTGCTGTGCACTCTGTGCAGGGCTGTGTGCCCAGCCTTGAGAGAGGTCCTCGTGTTGCCCAATTGCACCTCTATCAGTCAGTTAAGGAATGAGAATATTGTGCTCTGAAGGGAGCCCTTTGCACTCTTGTGATGAAAGGACAGAAGGCAGGATGAGCTTCTGAGAGAGGAAAAAAGCGCTAATAAATATGTGGAGGGATCTAGGGGAAGGAGAAATAAAATAGACACTGAAAGCAAGCTATTGCTGAGTTTAATAATCACAGCGTTTTCCTGTCCAGCCATTGCACTGTTAGCATCTATACTAGCATCTTGCTCATTATAAAATGCTTGGGTTTTCACTGATTGTGAAGGGCATTCTATGAAACCCAACTCTATTCTGCTCTTAATAAGCTGACTACCCTTCCATCCAGGCATGTCTAGCATCCATGCAAAACTCCAGAATTCATTTGTGAAAGTAAGTAGAAGTGTTAGAATAAGTTATTAAAAATGTAGACCCATAATAGGAGCAAAGAAGATTGGAAGTATAAAGAGAGGTTTTACACCTGGAAGTTATTATAGTTATTTAGATTGAGCAAGAATAATAACCAATTGTTTTCTAAGATGTATGACACATTTATGAAAAACCTTGAAGGATAAATGGATCTTTTTAGTATGCTACTTCCACAAAGGACTCTATGAATAAAATAATAGTGAGAGAACTCTCAGTGGATGCTGAATACTGCTAATTGATGAAATTATTACTTATTACACTGCAACTGAACTCTGCTTAGAAACACTATTTTCAGTATGATTTTTTGAAAATGACAGCTGAAATGTAAGAGGCTTTGTATTGAAAGTGAATAGTGATAATTTCTTGATATCTTTGAAATGAAAGATATTTCAATTACAGTTAAAACTGAAAAAAGTGTTTTTTTCTTAAGTGCACAGATCATGGACTATGACTATGAAAATAAAATGAACTTTTCTGAAATCAATAAAGTAGACTTAATGTGGATTTATGAGGCATTTTAAAAATAACTTCAAGTATTCTATTTATATAAAGCAGTCAATTATTTGTGTCAGCAGTTTTCATATTATGTCACATTTTAAGGTTAAAAATTAGGTTTGTGAGATAGAGTGTAGCCATCATATTAAGGAAAACTCTTAATTCTAAATTGAATCAGCATTGAAGAATACTGCTGATTTACTGCTCAGGGCAAAAATGGGAATGAGTACCAGATTTTCCTTGGTTTCTATTGATGAAATTACAGTCTGCTGTCCTTCTTGGTGTGTCTGGTTAGGTCCGTATACTAACTCTTATGGATTGTTACCAGTAATTGGTGTGAGCATCTGTGCTCAAATGATCACGTGTAGTGGAGCATTTTGGAATATAATATGGGTGAATATGAGCTCTAATTTTAGCCTTAACAAATCTGTTCATCAGTGCCAAGATGAACCTCCCTGTTAATTTCAACAGACTGAATCATCAGAGAGACAAAGTAGACTTGTGCAAGTTCGTGTACATGCTTGTGTGTGGATATGTGTATGTGTGCTACTGGAGCACAAGATGGGACATTGAAAGTGGTTCGCAGACTTACTGTTTCTGTTTTAAAGTTGTGTTTGTTATTGCCCTTTTTTCAGTTCCAATTGAAAATGCAAGATTTGAAAGATTTTAGTAAGCATGAACATAGATTTTCAAAACAGATGGAAGTGAGAAAGTGACAAAAGAGTTGGGAGGAAAAAAAAGCAAAGAAAATAACCACAACAGAAGCTGTTCTAGAATGCTGGTGATGAAATGTAGAAATAAAATGAATACAGAACAGAAAAAAAGTGAAAATATTATCTCTTCTCAAAGAATCTATAGTCAGAGTAAAGTGTCAGTAGTCAGCAGTAACCAGTACTAAGCTGAAGGGCCAGTACTCTTTTGTTAGGATAGGGTATGATAAGACAGAGTTTCTGGAAGATTGTAGAATAAGACCTGCTTCTTCAGTAAAGCAGAATAGCTTGCATGGTCCTAAATCATGGCACTAGGTGAGGAGAGAAGATGAATTGATTTAGGAACTCCAAGAAGTATTTAGTGCAAAAGCAAAGTTAGATCATTTTTAACTCCCAGTATAATGTTCTTGATGCACTTAATCAATGAGCCGTTAGTGAAAAATACATAAGAAGTCTTGAGAGTTGGGCTAAAACTCTTTTAGTGCTGGAGCAACATTCTTGTCATGTTCTCTGATTTGCTTTTGTAATCTTAGCTGAATAGCAAATCAGTTCAACTTCTCATCCGGGTTTTTCTTCCATCCTGTGCAGGGCAAATCAGGAACGTGGGGATGGAGGCCTTCTTGTTCCAGGGATGACTCCAGTAGTGATTAGACTATTTTACAAAAAATGTCTGTTACTGTAATTATTTGTGACACTTCCCCAATTTTTTCCATATTTTAAATGGAAGCCGGGAACTCATGTATTTGAGTAGAGGTAAGTGCTTAAACTTAGGTAGAGTTTCAGGCTGAAAGGTTGGTGTGTAAGTCCAGGAGGGTGAGAGAGAGCAACTGTTGTGGTTGTGTACCTCCTGTCTCTTTGGTGTTTTGTCAGACTCATCTAAGGAGTCCTGCTTGGTGTACTGGCAGCTGTAAGTCCCCTCCTCAGGTGCTAGAACCCCCTCTCAGGTGTAAGAAGAAGCTTAATTGGGTGTGCAACTTCCACTCCTGGAGTTAGTCACCTGCCCTTACTTACAAAGCTTCCATGTCTGTGAATGTAGGCCATGACTAAGGAAAAGGGAGCAAACAATAGCTAAAGGAAGAGCTGACCTGAAGTTGAGTGGAAAGAGCTCAACATGACTTGGCAACATGGCTCGACAATATCCTGAGATGCATTAAAAGAAGTATGGCCAGCAGGTTGAAGGAGGTGATTCTTCCACTCTATTCTGCCCTTGTAAGATCTCCACCTACAGTACTGCACCCAGCACTGAGGTCCCCAACATAAAAAAGATGTGGACTTTTTAGAGTGAGTCCAGAGGAGAATGAGAAAAATGGTCAGAGGTCTGGAATGCCTGTCCTCTGAAGAAAGGCTGAGAGAGTTGCAGTTGTTCAGAAGAGAAGGCTCAGGAGAAACCTTAGCTTAGAGCAGCCTTCTGGTACCTAAAGAGGGCCTACAAGAAAGCTGGAGAGGGGCTTTTTTTTTTTTATAGGGACATGTTGGGTTATGCCAAGGTGGATTGGCATTAAACTGAAAGAGTGGGTTTAGGTGAGATGTTGGGAAGAAATTCTATACTGTGAGAATGTTACAATCCAGTTTAAACCCAGAAAAGCAAAGAAAGCTAAGTCTTTGTGTATAAACCAGAACGAACTTAGAAAGTTCAAAATATACCCAAAAATGAGATTAAAACCAAATGAGGTTAGATACTGGTCCTAAAAAATTGATATGTTTTACTTAATAACTAAAGAGGCAAAGAAAGAAAGAAAGAAAAGAAGTGTGTGTGGGGGGTGGGGAGACAGGGAGAGAGTGACAGGGGTTAGGTGGAAGCATGTCACCCATCCGAGGGTCCCAAGGATGTCTTGTTGCTCCCCTGCACCTGGTCTTCTTGGTGGTGAGAGTCCCCCGCCGCATCCCACACGCCAAAGAGTATGGAATTCCCTGGATTAATACACGCTGTGGGCCAGGTGGTTACACCCTGTGCCTCCCTTGTAGGGGGCCAGTTGGACACTGTCCCTTGCATCAGGGAGGGTGTGTTGCATCATGCTGCAGTGCTCTGGTGCAGGATCCAGGGACCCCCTTGGTGGGCCTTTGATGGGCCATGTCACGCCCTTTGCTGTGGATAAGCTTTCCCTGGGGTGAAGGGCCCCTCAGCTGAGCTCCTCTGCCCAGTGGAGGATGGGCAGTCATTTCGTCTCACCAGAGGCTTTCCAACACACACCCAAAGCCTCTCTCCTCCCACCCTTTGGTGCAGAGTCTGTTCAAGCTTGGCAGCTGATAGCCCTGGGGCTGTTGTTTCCACCTTGAAGCTATTAGGCTTGTATTTTGTGAATGTCCACATCCCTGAGTTGTTGTTTTATCTTATCTTAGTTGGTGAATGGTCCAGGGCCTCTCAGAGGCCCGCTCAGGCTGTGGTGCTCATCTCGTCAGCTTTTGTAACATAGTTCTGCTATAACAGGCAAAAGTCTTTAATGAAAATGTTTAAGTCTAATATTAATAGTTATTAAACTAGTTATTAGTTTAATAATAGATAGTATATATTAACTATTAATAGTTATTAAACTATAATATTTCAGTCTCTGTGGTGAGGCACTGAACAGGTTGACCAGAGAAGTTATGGGTGCCTCATCTCTGGCAGTGTTCTAGACCAGGTTGAATGGGTTTGAGCAACCTGGAGTCCCTGGTGCCCCTGCCCATTGCAAGGAGGTTGGAACTGGATGAGCTTCAAGGTCCCTTCCAACCCAAGCCATTCTATGATTCCATGAGGTAAAGATTAAATCCACATTTCTGAAGCTGTCAGGCACAGAAGTGAAGGAAGATGGTACTTACAGAAGAGTAACCTGGGTACCTTTCCCTTATACAGTTTCTAAAAAATGTTACTTCTGTTACAGCTTTTCCTGTTCCTCTGCAGTATGTGCCCCTGCTCATAACAAACAGCAAAACAAATGGATGCTGCTCTGAGACAAATGTTTTTTAATACTTCCATCCTAATTGAATGATAGCATTGTGGTCTTGTATCTTCTGTTCTAGGAAAAAGAACTTGGACCTGCCAGCAGGATGGGAATTTTATTTTTTCAAAAGTCCAATACTTTGATTTTGATGCAGCTTGAAATCCGCAGCCTTAGAATCATTACAGTATGTTTATGGGAGAAATATTTCACTTTAATTTTAGAAAACCTTACAAATTATAAAAATAGTTCTTCCCTGTTCAGAAGTCTCACAGCAGAGTTGTAATTTTGCTTAATAAATAAAAGAATTAGAAAATAATGCTCCTACACACAACACTCTAAGTATTTAAAAGTAAGTTTTCTCTATAAGCATGAGACAAAGTGTAATAGATCAGAATCCAAATGTTTGCTGGCATGTTTCTAGATTGGGCAGTCTTGTCTCATTATTTTAAGAGTATCACCTCTGCTTCCACCTCACACATTCATCAGTATTTAATGTCAATAAGATTTGAAAATCAAAACTGTAAGAGTGAAGAACTCCAAGGAATTTTCTATGTTTTGTATTACTGATATATGTTCCACTCTCATCTATAGCATGTGAGTCCCTGTATACTTACAGAGTGTTATGTTTCTTTGCTTAAAGGTGTCAACATTACTGTTAGCTTCTGGAAAAAAGAAGACAATGACATTTTAAAACAAAAAGGAGAAACTGGCAACAGTTTCCTCTTGCCTTTCTTGCATGGGCTGTCAAATTTTGTTGCTTGAAAATTAGGTGTGGTTTTGTTTTGTTTTTTTTTTTCAATTATCAGACATTTAATAATATTTTATAATATTACTTCACATATACTTACTGCTTATAGGATACAATTAACAAATACTTCACATTTTCATTTTATTTCTACATGCTAATTCTTTTTTTCCTTTTTGATTAGGATTCTCTGGTGTATACACAAAGTTAATAGAAAGCCTGTAGTCCTATTGTCAGTTTTGCATTTTACCATTGTATTATACAGTTGCTATTGCAATTTTTGCAAGAAGTTTGCACAGTAGTTGCAAAAAGGTAGGTTTACTTGTTACTTCTTCATGTTGCAACAGATTTAGAAAGTCAGTACTGATAGATAGTTGGCATGTTCTTGGAACAAGTACAAATGTTCACATTTGTTTCGAGCACTGAAAGTACTAGATCTTTTGGATGTATATTGTTTGTCTCATCCTTGCATTTCAAGTTCATTTATTGGACTTTGAAAATCACCTTTTAACAAAGTTTTCAGAACATTGCTTTGCTCAGCTAAATTAGTTCTGCTGATTTTGCCAATGATTAAACTTAAGCAGTATTAGCTTTGTTAATTTCTCTCTGATCAAAAGTTAGTAGAGCATTCATTTGTCATTAACAGACGTGTGTCTAATGCAAGTTAGGGTTTTGCTTAAGCAAAAACTCAAAATTGAGGGTCCAATTCAGAGATTCAATTATGGGGATACAATGGCCTTTTTTTTGGTTCTGACAAAGTTTATTTTCAAAGGCAACTGAGCTTGCTTTGTCTTGTGATCTGTTTGTCTTGTAGAAAAATACAAGTGAGATGTAAATGTATGTGTGTGATAATGATCCTTTTTGCTGTGATCCTTTCAATAAATGACTCTGAGTGAGCACTTATCAAATAACATTTGTATTCCTCATGTAAGAGGGCAATTTAATGTGCAAGCATTTGAGACATAGATCAGTTTCATACTGAAGAAACTGAAAAGTTCTGATATATCAGTGATGCAAACCTAATATTTTTTCTGAAGCTTTAAGTTTTGGTTTGTAAAGGAGGAAGATGTTTTTGTTAGGAAGATGAAAAAAGATGCGAGTGTAGTGGGTATGGCAGACTGGAGACCATGTATGTGCTTACTTCTAAAGTAACAGCAGTCATGAAGCTAAGAATCAAGGCTGAGATGTGAGTTGCTCTGGTTTTTTTTTTGCATTTTGCCAATTAGGTGGATGATTAAAGACTGTCCAGTTAGGGAGAAAAATTGCTAAAATATTAACTGTATGTGTAGAAGGATAGCTGTACAAAATTTTAAAACCTTGTACTTTTAAAGGCTGTAAATTAAGTAACGTTTTATTCGGCCAAATGAATACATATAATGAATTCAACGCTGAGTAAATTGTCCAGAGCTGTGCTCAGTTATGTCTTTTCTGATTTTTTCATGTAAAGGCTAATAATTTTTGATGTGGTGTATTGTTTATAGTGCGAAAACATGATCTTGTCACAGAGTAGGGCATCCCTGGAGGAGCCTCAGAACTGATCCTGTGTTGTGGTGAAGTTTAAGCCTGCTTTATGCTGTGTGGTTTTGATATATATTTGCTTGTGTTAAATGCATGAATAATTCACTCATACTGGTACTACTCAGGTACTTCAGTAAAGCCTGGGGGGTGAGTATTTGCTTTGGTTTTCCCTGAGAGGGTCAATGCATTTCTGCAGAGATTAGTTGTGTCAAGGAGGTGGCATGCAGAGTTTCCAGGAGCATAATTTACCACCCAGAGCCCTTCCCATAGAGGAGAGTGGTGGGTATCTATGGGAAACATGTAACACTTTTTGAGGTGTCATTTTAATAAACCTTTTAGAATTTACAGTAATATCTAGCACAAATGAATTGCTGAGTTAGAAAAATCAAGCTCTAAATCTGACAGTTAAAGTAACAGCACGATTGTGTAAACCCTGCTTAGGGTTGTGTAATTTTGCTACTTTGTTAATGTGTAATGCATTAACTTTGTTATGTAATAGAAAGTGCATGAAGTATAACACATACTTTTGTTAACATAGACGTATTCATGACTAAGACTTTCCCGACTTTTGTAGGAGTGATTTAGAAAACCGCTCATTTTGTTAAAATGTAGTATTTATATATTGCGGAAAAATCTGAGGACCAAGAAGTTCTGTAGTGGTAAAATTGAAAATCCCACTATCTAAGTACCTAGTAATGGATCTAGGACTACACCTCTGGGATACTGGTATGCTATGCGGGTGTCACAGGGTAAATTGTCTTTCTCTAAGTTTTAGGGGCTATGCAAGGAACCAGAAAAGTGTTTGGTCTGCTATCAGCAGTTTGCCTTACAGGGAAATGATAAAATGAAGATACAGCACTTAAATGCTATGTTAAAGGCATATGGCTGTGCACAGGTAGTGTATGCTTATCACTGGATCATCTATTGGCCTTAGTTATTGATCCATTTTGAAACTATGAGCTTGTGTGGGTTGAAGAAGAAATTTGTCTTGTGATTAAAAGTTGAGTCTTTTTCCAGCTGGGTTTGAGCTCCCTGTGCCCTTATGCACAGTGGGATTCAGAATCAGTCCCTTGAGCAGATTGGCTTCTCCATCCCTGTTTCACAGGAGGCTGCAGTGCTGCTGCTCCTCTGGCACTGGTTCATAGGCTGGTCGTCTCTTCAAAGTAGTGGAGCCCCATCTTCCAGCTCACTGGACCTTGAGGATGGGTTTGTAGCTATCATAGTAGTATAAAGGGCCAGTTCTCAGGCATGGACAGGGGGCCCCCTGCAGAATTTATCGTTACTGAAAGAGATCAGAGGGTTACACCTTGTCACACCCTGATATATTGGAATAAAATATGTTCACAGTCAGCTTGTGGCTTTGCTCACATGTGCAGCCATTTTTCTCAGTAACAGAAAACATATCTGGTAATTTACAAAAATAATTTCTTGGGGGTTTCCCTTGGATTATCCTAAGGCTGACCACATTCTTCACCTGACATTTGTGCTCATTTCACATTTCATCAAGCTTTCTCTGGCTTTTGTTGCTTCACAATTCAGCTAGGCCTGAACTACTGTGAAAGCACGTCTTTTTCACATTTTTGAAATTTTTGCATGAATTCATGAATTCCTAAGATACATTATCAGCCAGGTTACATAAATTGTTTGTAAAGGTTCTCACCAGTTCTGATCTTCAGTAAGGAAATCACAAGTATCAATTTGTGAGATATTCTGTCATAAATAAGCATATGGGGGAGATTCACAACATTGTCCTGTATTCTTTCAGTAGTGGAAAATAACATAGAGCTAGCTTTGGGAAGACATGACACCATAGATACTTACTTTTTGAAATCTTGTGTTTATCTTTAGTGTAACAAACTCTCCCATGACTAGAACTCGCTCTTTCTGATTTGGCAATGAAACGTCCATGTATAATGGGGACTTTACGTGGTGTGTAAAGTCCAGTGCTTCTTACTGTAAGTGCTTCATGCAGCTTTCCAAGAAGTAGAGTAGATGTGGGAAGTAAAATGTGAATTAGGCAACTCAAATGAGATATTAATAGTAGTTAATGCCTTGGTTATCTTCTTCTACACTGATGTGGTTTTTCAACAAAGTTCCTTATTGTGGGTCATCTAATCTCATGAAAACAAATACGTTAGAGTTCTTTAGCCTTTGACTGAAGAGCAATTATACAATTAGTTTCATATTCAGATATACTAGAAAATATTAGTGGAAAAGCCCCAGGTATTTGTTTCTGTCAGTGAAGTAACACTTGCATAGCTTTGAAATTAATTGTTTGGTGTGCTCATTACTCTTAGAAAAAATAAATATGTTCTCATTATGTTCACTTGGTGAGCATATGTATCTTGCAATACATTTAATGTTACTTGCTGTGAGGGATATTACAACTCTTTTTAAGGAAATTGGGTAGATTAATGGAATGGGGTGGGTTAAATTGCTCTCCACATGCATTCCCTAGCATGCCTGGCCTACTCCCGAATTTTAATTGATGTATATAAAAGTGTTCAGCTGAGGAGGCTCTGTGAAGCAACAGGGTTAAATCAGGATGTAGCCTGTGTATTGCAGGGGCTGGGCTAGGAAAATGAATGCTAAAATGAGAAGACTGACATATTGAACCTTGTTTTGTGTCCAATCACTGCCTGCATGTGAACTGTTGCATTTTCCTCATCTTCACTGTGACAGCACACATATTGATCTGTGGTGAACTTCATGAGGTGTTTTGGGGCTGTTCATAGGAAACTTTCCCAACAAGCTACAGGAAGTCCACAGAATCCTTGAAACAAGCAAATATTTACTTTATCTTTTTAAGACTTTCATGGAGTTTTAATATCACAACCTGTGACAGAGCCTGAAGATAGATTTTCTGATCCTTATTCTGGCTTTGAATGAGCAGTAACCAGTATGAAGATTTCTAAGCACTAAATACTCCTGGTGGAACTCATTGGTTTCAGTAGGAGGCTCTCCAGAAGAAGAGCGATCTTTAACTATTGAATTTTTCCAAATTTATTATTTCAAATGAGCAATAGAGTCCACATGAACAGGACACCTTGCTAAGGTTGTTACTTTTGGGGAGAAAAATATAAAGCCAAAGATTTCACACCACAGTGCTGTAAAGAAAAGCTTTCAAAATTTGAATTAATGTCACATAGTTTACAAAGATGCTGCTAGACTCACAGGACTTTTTGATGACTGTCTTAAAGTTACTGCAGTCCCACCTGTGTTCTAAATCGTACTTTTTTTCTTAACAACATCCCCTCTCTGCCTGCCCCCAAGTCCCCACTGGCTTTGGAGCATTCCAAATGAGCACAGTGCTTCCATTACTTTGTATTTTATTTTGCAGAATATGCACTTAATTAAGAATCACATTTAATTGAAATAGCTTCTTACGATTTCAGGAAAAGAGCGGCTTTATGAGATGAGAATAAAAAGTGTGTGACACTTTTAAGGAAATTAAAAGCAAAATGAAATGGCTTTAGAAATTTATGTTGCATCACTGCAGAGCAGGTGCCAAACCTGTCTTGATTTACCTGAAAGTGCTGTATCAGAGACAGGACTCCTAACTGGAGAGTGTATCCTATTGTGGATGGCTGCTTTGAAATCACTTACTTGGAGTAATATTAATTCAAATTCCTGATAAATTACTCACTGTGATATAGCATGCTGTTTTAAAACTTTTACAGCCTTTTCATTAATAGATGATAGTGAAAATTAGAGCTAGTATTTTTTGTGTAGACTTCTTAATCATGCCATTTAAAGTAGAAGCTAAGCAATAAACATCTAATGAATGACTTATGACTTATTAACATCTAATGAATGGCTTATGGTAAGTTTAATCTCAGAAGCTATGTTGCTGTTGGCATAGATCAACATAACCGTCTATCACTAAATTCTCAAAATTTAAAAACTCTATGACTATGACTTATACATGCTAGTCATTCTCAATGTACATTGCATATGAGTAGTTTATTGCATTTTAGGATACTTGCAACCTAAATCAATATCTATTAGACATAACAAATATGTTCCTTTCTAGAAGAGGATATATTCTGAAATTGAACCATTCTTCTATATTTTGTAGCTTTTAATAACTGTTGTCTTTTAAAAGACCTGAAAGAAGATATTGTCATGGGTAATTATCAAAGGAATTCCTGAAGGTAATTATATTTGAGTGAGTCATCTGCAAAATATATTTGAGTTGCATACCGCAGAGATGGGGTCCTTGGCTTTTTTCCCAAAGTGAGGTCTTCAAATGAATCTAGTGAAATAGTGAAGGAAAGTATAATACTTTGGTGGTGCCCATAATCATCAGCGCTATGCAGAGCTGCAGTTTTAACTCAACTGTGCATGTTGTGGTTCTGTGCCACGAGTCACAAACTCAACATGGCCTCAATTCACTTCCGTGTCCTTACTCATAGCCCCATCTCTTTCTTCAACAACAGAGTACCACAATGGATTTCTACTGAGGTACAGTATCCTTATATTCTGATTTGCAGCCATTAATGAAATAAATGGAGCCAGTTATGTAACACTGTAAAGATAAAATTCATAGGTTCTGCATTACTGTACAAATAGCATCTTAATGTGAAATTCAGAGTTCACAGTACTTTGAAAAGGGATGCATTATGCACTCGCATCCTCTATTGGGGAACTTGAGTCCTGCCCTTTCAACATCTGGAGAGATCAAACAACAGCTCATCTGTCAAGAATGAGAATTTATGTGGCAGAATAAGCATGGGATTCAGACAAGCAAGATTGCGGGTGCCCAAGTAATTCTCCTCACCAGTGATCTCTTCCCCTGCTCAGGTGACCAGTGTGTTTGAGACACTGGAGATCTCAGGTTTCCTTTCTTGCATAAGAAATTATTCACTTGAATAAGTGATTTATTTTTGTTTAGTTGTGTGTATTTATTGTTATTTGTAATACGTACTCTAGAACTTTCTTCTTGGTAATTTTGCACTTACTGACTGACCCATCTGAATTTATTTGTTAAATTTACTAAAGGTCTGACTAGCCATAAGCTGTGAGAAGCCAACCAGGGAACTGAAATGAATAGGAAGAAAACACCCTCACTAATTTAACTTCTGACAGTTCAACTGCCCCAAGAGCATTTGCATTATTTTCCCATTTAAGCAGTTAACTTCTGAGTTGTTCTTAAACACCAGGGACCTCTAGCTAGAGCAGCCACTTTGGTCAGCAATCCAAGATTTAGGCAAGGTAGTATATTATTTTTGTAGTGGAAATAAACACAGTTTTTATATTGTATATGTGATTTAGTATTTTCTGTGCCAGTTTTATTTCAGATTTAATTCTGGGACATGCTGTGCTACGTAGTCCTTTTGGATTTCTGCAACTGTTGCGCTTGGAGCCATGCTCCTGCTGCAGAATTCCAACAGGAGCAAACATATGGGGATTCTTCCGTCCTTGGCTTGCCCCCACCATTTGTTCCATGTTTTAAACCAACTGGTGCTGTACCCAGTGGAGTACATCTGTTACAGTTTATTGCTAGAAATTTGCAATTCATTTCAGTTTGCTAAAATAATATTCATGGCCAAGCATTAAGCAATTACAAAAGAGAATAGACAAAATTTTGCTGAAGTTTATATGTGATGCAGAACCTACTGCCCAGCTTGGTTAATTTGGGCAGTCAGATAATGCTCTGACAGTTGAGTTTGATCATCCTGAGAAAATCAAGTATCCACTGAGATATCCCTTATGTGGATATCCCTGTTCTTTTTTAATTAAGGGCAAAATAAATTGGCATAAATAGCTACTGAATGTATTTGGTTGCCTCATCTTGCCTGAGGCACTCATCTGGGGAACACCCTGAACTGGAGCAGAGTCTTTGCTGCTGGAATTACAGGACAACATCCAATAACAACCTGTAACTCTGAAAGTCAACAGCATGTAGGCTGCTAAATAGTCTATACGTTTTTTGAATGTTATACCTCACTTTTTGTCTCTCTGCTTCAGGCAAGCTGGGAGTTACTCTATTGGGCTATGTTGCTGTTTGCAGAGGTGAGGTTTCTGGTTTGAGGGAAAATTAGATTACCAATCATTACCTTCAGAGTAAGGCATTAAGTAGTTGAATAGGAAGTGACTCCTTCACATTTAAAATAAAAAGTCCCCATAATCAGTGTAATAAAATCTTAATACAAGAGATGACTTTCATCATTATCGCCCTCTGAAGCAGATTTTTAAAATTAGGAAGAATCACAATATTATATTCATAGCCCCAGCACACTCATCATGTTTCTGTAAGTCAGTCTCACACATCTTTGACATATAGTAACAGAATAAACACACACTGCTCAGCATAGTGAAGGCTAAAGCCAAGGCTTTTTTATAGGTAAACTTGCAAACTAATTCCAGAAGTTACAACCAACAATGTGCCTGTTTTTGTTCTCCATCACACACCTGAGTCTGGATCTGTCTCTTGGATGCCGTTCACACTCATTCCTTGAAATAAATGAGGTTGCTTTTGCTGTAGAAATCTGTTACTTGCCTGATTTTGAAAAAAAAAAAAAAAGAGTTTTGATTCCAAAAATTTGATTTAATTTGTTGAGTTACACTAGGGTAGTGCAAGACATTGCATACTTCATTCTGCCTGTGTTGTCAGACCACCCCTATGACTTAGAAGTATGGCTTCCTGAGATCTATTTGTGTCCTTGCAAATAAAAGCATTTTAAGATAAATGAGTTAACTCATTAGCTCACTAGGCTTAGAAGGAGATGCTTTTGATGGGGAAATTGGAGTTTATACTGAAATGATGAAACATTCAGAAATAACCCAGATATTTTAAAATATTTTTGCTTGTTTTGTTTTACAAGTGTTACTTGAAGTGATACAATGAATCAGAATTATGTGTTTCTATATACTGTACATAAAAAATATCTGGGAATGGAAACCATTATTAAAGCTACTAAATATAACTGTTTTCTAGTAATCCTAGAAATGTCTTTAAATATTCATCATCTAAGTGGCGTGGACAATACAATCTAAACAAATTAGTATGGAGTTGGGCGATAATGTGGAATAATTGCATTTGGTTTTACAGAGCACTGTAAATAAGTGTGTAAAGTGTGATCTAAGAGGTTTTGAACCTTTATAGAAATTTTAATCTATATTTAATGGCTTTTGTTCTTTTTTGACAGAACATTCTGGCTTTAAATCCCCGAAAACAAGCATATGCAACTCTTCACTCAACTGCAGCAAAGAAACTAGTGAAGAAGCAATGGAAAAGGAATTCTGACAAAAACTGTTCAGTAAGTGCATGTTTATCATTGCATCTGGAACATGTTTATCATTGCATCTGGAACATGTTTATCATTGCATCTGGAACAATCATGGAGGCTGAAATCACAGCTGTGGGAGAAATAAATTAGTGTTATTCAGTCCCCGCATTTGGCTTCTAGTTTGCTCCTGTAGATACAAAATTACTTTGTGATGAGCTGTTGTCTTGGTTTGAAAGACAGGTACCTGCCAGCAAAAAGCTGGAATCTCCCTTTGAATAGAGAATGTAAACCCCCTCCCTCAGATTGTTATAATTTTGCAATTGGAGACTCTCAGGCAAAGATTTGGGAATAGGAATAACAGTTCTTTACTAGGAATATTAGACAAAACAAAGAAAAATACAAATGTAATAGCACTAAGAGACAAGCCAAAAACAAAAACAACAAAACCCCAGAAAAATACCCTGCCAGAGTCAGGGATGTGACCTGACACCCTGGGTGTCAGGGTGTTAAAAACAGTCCAGATGAAATCCTCCTTGAGTAATAGATGCAGTTCTGTGAAGTGGAGATGATCCTGTAGGAAAGTCCAGTGGTGACAAGATGAGTCCAGTCTTCCTCTGGGAAGAAATCCAGTGGAAAACCAGCAGGGTCCTCTGGTACTCCAGTGTCCTTTCAGAACGGTGCCCTCGCCCGCCCTCGGACTGAAGTGTCCTGTTCACTGCTGTTCCCAGGAAAAACCTGCTGCCCCCTTTTGTTTCAGTCAAGCACCCATAAGTGCCCAGCAATTGGTTACCTAGCAAAACCACCAGGAAAAAATTCCACAAACACAACAGATCCAACCCCCAACAGCTGTTTACTTTTCAGAACCTATTGCATACTTTTTTCATTTTTTGTGATTTTAGTAAGTGTTTGATGCAACTTTTGTGCCTTTTGTAATGGAATCTGATTCCTCTCAAGTATCACATCCTGAGCCATGCTGAGCCCCTTGATTTCCCTGGGTAGCCTCTTTTGCCACTTCCTCCTTCTCTTTCTGTTTTCCAAGAGTCACATTGGGCTGAGCAGCACTTCGCTATCCTTTCTGAGACTTTTTAAGCTAATTTTCTTTTGCTACAGAAATAGAGGAGCCTGTCATATGTGCCTATTTTATATGTAAATAAATACATAAAGCTTAGATTAAAACATGACTCTGGATTTTAAATTTTGTGCATTTGTTTTTCAGGAAATAGTTGATTTTGGAATAAATATTTTTCTTGCTATAAACTGTCTATACTCTTCTGTATTTCTGCCATTATATATATCATCATTTTCTCTCTAGGTATTTGATTCCTAGTCTCAGTGTGATATTTGACTAATCCTATCAGACTTTTTTTGTCTCTTTGATCTTTCATCTGATGAGAAGGTTTGTACTGTTTTTACTGTCTTCCTACAGGTTGTCTTACATAATCCTCTAAATTCAGAAACCTTTTAAGTAGAGTACTAGTTTCCTTATAGGTATAATGATATTGGTGTCTCTTCATAGTGTTGTCAAAACACCTTCTCCCACTAAAAAGGAAAATTCAGGTAGGAAGTTGATTTTGTTTGTAATTAAAACTGTGTCATCCAAAACCCAACGAAACACAAACCCAACCAAAATTGCCAAAAAGTTTCTCAGTTTCTTAAAATCACAAAATCCAATATGAACAACAAATACTTGCTGGGAGGACCAACCCAGGATATCCTTATCATTTCAGCAATGCTCTTAGCACAGTTTGCTATTTTATAGTATTGATTATAAGAATTTTTTTCTTCATATAGCTGATATTCCTTTTTTCTTGTATTTATTGGCTTAGATAATTTTATGTGAACTAGAAACTTGCGTACACGAAAACCTTCTGTTTGTGAACTTGGATGATTATTTTGGAATGTCTGATGCAGATATTGCCCACAGCTGTCTGTTCCTGATGCAGAGAATGTTGGGCTGCTCAGCAAGTGGCTCCTGGGTAGCTGCAGTTTACTCTGTCATGTTTTCAGGTGACCTGAAATCAATACCGGGCTGTAAACTCCTCTGTTTTCAGAAACTGTTTGTTAGGTGGCTCAGGTATCCATGCTGCAGGGCAGCTGAGTATCTGTGTAGTAACCTAATTAGCTGTTCCAGTGTAAATTATCCTGGTTAGTTAAACTGTAACATTCACAGAAATATTTTACTAATGGTGTGTTAACACACATTTCCTAAAGCATCTAGGCTTTTAAATCGCTCTTTGTTATCCCTGAGCTATTCTCCATGTCAGCCTTGCTTGTATTCAGTTTACTGGTAAAGTGTTTGATATTTGCTGTTGGTTTTGAAAGTGCATAGTTTCCTAGAAATTGTCTCTCTTCCCATGTTCCTGCTGTTAGCTGTATGTGTGTACCTCATGTTGTCTCAAATATTTCTGGGTTCCCAAGGTCTGAGCTTCTTGGGCTGTGCAAACGCCATGGATTTCGGTTCATTGCCAGCTTGCGTGCTTTGTCTGGATTTTCAGTTGAAAGAAATTCTGAACATTGTCAAATATTGCAGGATGATATTTTGGCATAGGCTTACAGTCTAATAAACAACTTGGTTTTATAGTTCTGCAGTACTGCTTGGAGATCGGTGCAGTTATTAGCACCCTGCTTTGACTGGAATCTGCTCATGGAGTACAGTTTACAGGATTAAAAGTTAGAAAGAAACAAATGTGTATATGGGCAGATATAACTACTTTCATTGCAGATAGTTTTAATACTGCATCATTATTTGATACAAACATCACATTATTTGTTTTGCCAGCTATTATAAGAAATGTAAAGCGCTAGAAGGAACTGTAAAGGGATAGTCCTTATTTTAGATGGGTAATGATCCTAGTTTTTAAAACTGACTAATTTTTCTTTGCTCAGAGATATGTAGCTTACTCTTACTGTGTAAGATTTACCACATAGCTTACTATTAACTTACTATAGCAGAAAAAGCCCGGAAAAATGAAAAAATAAAATATTTTTCTGGTCTCCCATTACATAAAAGACATTAGTAAAAAATAAGAGATCTTTTATATTCTCCAGATCATTATTGTTGAATGGTTTTAATCAAAAAATAAAATAAAATGGTTGAATCCTTTCCTTGCCTTCCTAAATTAAGAAAGCTAATGTAGGAAAAGATTTGTTGAACAGTTTTCTGTTTTGGTCTTAAGAGCCACTGGCGATAGTGTTTAGGCCTGCTAATGAATAGATCAAGCTCCATTTGAAGTCCATATGTACTTTATTTGTTTCCATTTCCTTAAAATCTGAATTTGGCTTTTAGCTTTGGATTGTTTTAAAGCTGTTCTGATGCTGCCTTTGCAGAACTACTGTTGAAAGGAAGGTGGGAGTATGAAAATACAAAACTAATTAAATTAACAGCCCTCAAAACTCTGAACAAAAGCTGCATCTGCTGAGGCATGCACACAGTGACTTTGTAATGTCTAATACACTTCCAGATGGCAGTCTTACATATTTCTTCAGAATAATTGCACAAGTGAAATTTTAACTCCTACCCTGCTCTGAGACACTTTGGGTTGCCCATTTAATGAGTTCTGAAGTGGAAATGGAATGTCAATATCTTTCCTCAGCATTGGAAAAGTATTCTCCTAAAGGAAGGTTCAATTATTCAGTGAGTGCGATTGTTTATTTACTATGTTAGCAACCAAGTGTTGCTGTAAAAATTATTTATAGCTTTAGGTGGAAGATTAGTCAGCTTTCCTTCAGAAATTTTAACTCAGAGATTTGTATCAGAGTAGGGAAACTCTTGATTGCTGTGTCACCCTCAGTAACAGTGTTAGACCTAAGCATTAACACTCTTGTTTCTTATGAGTCATGCTGAAAAGGGGTATAAACAGATACCTCTAGTTATCTGAGGGAACAAAGATTTCTGTTGTCCAGAAAAAATAAAAAATAGAAGAGTTTTGAAATGGCTGTCCTAATAGTAAGCATGAAAGAAGGCTGCAGAATTTAGGTCACATTAGATCATCAATTTACAGATAGAACAGAAGCAAAGGGATCAGCTGTGAAACTGTGAGGATTTGCTTTGATTTCAGGTCTTTCCTTAGTAGTTCAGGACTGTTTAGACTTCGGATTAATATTTTTATTTGTGGTTTCTGACTCTCTATAATTCCCTCTCTGTGTGTATTTTGTGCTTACCTACATTTAGGTCACCAACTAGGGGGGCACATTGTGTCCATTTGCATTGCACCCAGCACATGATTTCCTTACTTTATGAATTGAGTTTCTAAGCATTATGGGACAAGTTTTGTTTTACCTTGTACATGTGCAGGTTTGTAATTTAAGTGAAATTTACCTCCACAAGTTTTATAAATTGACTTGTCACTGGAGAATTCAGTGGGATATTTTAGTCCAACCTTCTTTTTGGTAATGAAATCTTGTAGATACCTACTAAGGATAGGTGAGAAGTTGATATAGCTCCACCTATGTATTCAGCCTTGCTTCAGTTTCTGCATTTAGAAATAACAGTAACATTTGCTCCAGATGGAAATGATGGAAGTATTTCAACACGACAAGAAGGTGAAAAGGAAATGGGGTTTAAATTGGTTTGTAGCTAATTGCCATAGCCTGTAACAGTATTGATTTTCTGGCAGTAGTAGCATTGTTCTTTGTCCTTACATGTGCTAAGCTTGATCAGCATTGTGCAAAAAGAGCCTCTTTTCCGTGAACAAAATAATTTTGATGCTCATCTCTTCTTGTTTTTGGGTTTTTTCTTTTCTTTTTTTTTGGCAAGGGCTCATTTAGGGAAAGAGACTTAAACTGTACTCTAATTCTTTCCAGCCATTAGAGAAAACCAAATTCTTCACCTTGTCTTTTTCTGTGCAACATTAAGTTGCAACTACCAGATTGCTTTGTGCTAATGATGGAGCAGGATCTGCAATTCATTGCAAGATGTAACAGCTCATATTGCTCTTTACCTTCAGAGGATAAGGGTCCTCCCTTAAAACAGTAGTAATAAGAGCTTGCTAAAACTTCTAACTGCTTTTCACTTTGATAGTATTTCTGTGGCTGTCACTGCTGTATATAAACATCTGTATAAAGAAATTCTTTAAAAAAAGGTAAGTACCTTTTGATGTACAAATGTCCAAGCTTGCATAGAAAAATCTGTAAACAAGATGATCTTTCTCAGCTATAATCAGTGTGTTACTCTAAGTATAGCCTTCCAGTGAGGTGGAAAAAGTTCACATGATTTTTGTGCCTAATCATGTATCATGCTTACAGAATAATCAAGTTAGCATTTCACAAATAACCAATGGATTGAAGCAGAAATAGTGCAAATTGCAAACAAGTAAATATAAAACCCACTACACCGAAGGCCTAAAATCACGAACCTTAATGAATAAATGCTTTTTCAATGAATAATTTGTCCATTTCTAGACATGTATTGATGAAAGATTCTATATTTATAAATAAAAAATAATCCCAAATATTGTAAAATAGAGAACACTCATTAAAGGAAATCAACTCAATTATATTTATAATCTAAACGTATAGTTTACCTTTGCAAATATTTATTTTTGTCTTCATTGCATATGAATATGCAAGTTTAGCTCTTTTCTGAATGGGTATACAATGGCAGATGTCTCTCTAATCGCTGCTCTATTCAAACATTAATTGGTAGAACGTATGTAGAATTCTACTAGTCTGAATAGGTATAGGATAGCAGCAGTCTCTTTAATCACATCACTATTCAACCACTAATTGGTGTGATGATTAAGGGACATTAGAGGGAGCACTTTGACATCTGATTCTTTGAACTGATGTCTGCTCGAGCTGCGCTGTATTCATCATGGCCAGACTGATTTCTTAAATAAAACGCTCTGATTCCCAAATGTGGAAAATATTGCGTTAGGATCTATTGAGGTGATTAGGGAATTTGAGAATGATTCTTTTATTTAACTAGTGATTGACTGTATATGCACAAACTATTCATATGAATAATACATGTGTTGCTGAGTATCAGAAAGAGCTGAGAAGTAACATCAAGAGATTTTCTCTTTTCTCATAGTGTCAATAATTAAATATTAATACGCATTTTAAAATGTACCAGTTTAATCATTTAGCAGTCAAATTCCTACTCATGCATTTTTTAGATTAACTAATTACTCTGCATTTTCTCTTATTGATAGCATATGCTGGCATTTATAACCCTTTCACTGGAATAAAGTGGTTTACATGTTTATATATGATATCACTTATACTGGCTCTAAGAAGTGCATATTATGAATTTCCTTGAATTTTATGTTTTATATTAGTTTCAGTATCTTAAGGTGTTTTCATTAGAATATCTCAATAGCTCCTAACTTGCCTGGATGCAACAAATTAGTGGTTTTATGCACATTTTCTGTGTATTGAATTGCAAATACTGGGGGATGGCAAGTTGTGCCAAATGCTTTCTTAGTACTGTGCAAAAGGTTCATTCTCACCCCGTGGCTCTTCTGGAGTGCTGTGCAAAACCATGTCCAACCTTTTAACTGCTGCTGTTCAGAGTTCTTCAGGTTTGGTGTTCCTCTTATTTGATGTTGGATGATTCCTCTTCTATAGAGAAGCACGCAGCATTTAGTTGCAGGTATATTTCTGATCTTAACCATTTCAAAACTGGAGTGTTTCAGAGTTACAAATTGTTTAGCTTTGCACATAATTATATGACAAAATGAAAAATGCTTATCTGCTTAAAGTGCAGGATAGCTTGCTGAATGCTGTATTTTAAGCAGGACTTGTAGCATTGTCTAATATTACACTGCACTGAAATGTTCATTGTAAGACCCTGCTTGTAGTTAATCTGCAGCTTTGCCATATATTTGGACAACATTTTTGGGTACCAGTCCATTACTTCTTTTATGCGTATCAAAAATTCAGTCATATATGCATATAAAAAGATTTGCTTGATCTAAGTATGAATGAACAGGGCTGGAAGAAAAAGCAGTGTCTTTTAAAAAATCGTGATAGTGTTATATTTAAAAAAACCACTGACATCCTCATGCTTTCAAGCAAGGAAGTGTAACAGACTGGAGTTTGCAAAAGTATGTTAATGCAACAGAACAGTCCAGAAGTTTAAAAAACCTTCTCTTGGTCAGTTTTTGTGGTATTTTTATGTACAGTTCTCAGGTAACTGCCTCATCTCTTATAGTATTCAGTATTCTTTACTTACAGTAGTGTCTTGGTTTCAGGAACTCTTACATTTTTGGTGGTGAATCTCAGGAATTATTTGAGATTTTCAAAATGTTTTATTTGTTGTTTTATAAACTGATACCTTGTTTGAATATAGTGTTGAAAATAGACATAGTTTCCACACTGAGAATCAGTAATCAGAAATAATCTTTTGGGGATTCTTCAGTATGCAGAGATGCTAGGGACTCCTTGTTGAGGCATATTCCCTCACAAGTCTTCCCTGGCTATGTCCCTGTTCCAGCAGTTCCAAATGTCTTCAGAAAGTTATACATATGTGTTTTCTGCAGTTATTTCTTCTATCCTCAGTCACTCCTGATTCATCAGCAATTATCTGGAGCAATCACTCAGCAGAACTCTCTTTTCTCCTCTGCTGCTGAGAACAGGACTACAGTGTACTGTTGCTTAGTTGCTAACTGAACTGGAAGATGTTTTCTTTTGTAAAGCTAAGGATCCTGCCATGTGTATTCCATTTGAAAATTATCAAGTTGTAATTCATGTCTTTGTTTTTTTCCTTAAAAAAATAAGTTGAAGTATTGTTGTTCAGGTAGCATGTGAGAGAATTGTTATTAACATTGTTGAATCAAGTAAATAAATTAAGAAGCATCCAAATGACTTCCTGTATAGGTGCTTTAAAGGATATGCACTATTCAGAAAAGACTGGTAAAGTTTTTTATGTTAATAATGCAACAGATGGTAAAAAATAGCAATTGTAAAACTGACCCTTTGTGATCAAAATCACTTAAGGGGAGGATAATAAACTAATTTCTTGTGTGCTGAGAATATGCTATAGCGTTTCCACACAGCAGGTTTAAATTTTGCAATGGCTGTAAATAGAAATCAATCTAATCATAGAATCACAACAATAAAGGTTTGGGAGAGTACTTAAGAGAATTTCTGGATTGAAATCCAGCTAGACATTTCTTGGCAGGTATTTGTATAACCCATTTCTAATAGCACATGATGTAGGAGACTTCTCATTCTTGTTAGTGTTTAATTGATGCAGCAGCTTTTCCTAAACGATACTGTACTTTTTTGCTGAAGATCAAATTAGCATCTTCTCCTACTACTTCAAGAACGGTTGATGATTGTTGACTTTTTGTATTAATTCTGTTATAAAATCCTTAATGTATCTCTCTATATGTGTCTGTCGGAGGATGCCCCATCCTTGGAAGTATACAAGGCCAGGTTGAGGGTTTTTGGGACTAGATTAGCTTTAAGGCCCCTTCCCACCCAAACCATTCTATGAATATTTTATATTAGAAGATTCCTCTTAGATGTGCTTCCAGTTCTTTTTTTCCTTCCAATCTTCTTTGCTAGTCATGCTTTCTGAAACTCTTTAATTTTTTTTTTTTGCTTTTCTTTAGATTTTTATTTCCTACATCTTTCTCTAATCATGGTTGATGAAAAACTACACAGTCTTTCACCTGGGACCTAGTTAGCACCAGTTAGAATGAAATAATTTCTTTGCCTCACTACAGAACTGTCAGACATGTGCTGTTCCTTCTACAAGTGTTGAATTATCTTGTATTCATGGCCCAAATTCTGACCTGTTAGTTTGGTTTGATTTTGAAATTCTC
>WBNO01026882.1:28598-59640 GCA_013400575.1 Peucedramus taeniatus | reverse complement strand
TGGACACACGCTATTAAGAAGTTACCAGAACTCACAATTTTTCATAAGACAGGCACTACCTGTCTGAAATACTGCTTTGAAAAGCCTAACTCTTCTCATTTGCTCTTAAAAACACTGTCCAATTTTATGTTGGGCTAGTTCTTGGGTGGTTTTGAGCGGGGGGGCTGGGGGGCAGGTTTAAACAGAAGTATGTTTTCCTTCAATGTAGTAATTTTTTTCTGTATTTATAATTGATGAGCATAGTGGTCAGATGGGATCTTTTTTGCAAGGTCCAAAATTTTTTTAAGAGTGCATGACCTTGAAACCTAAATTGCAAAAAAAGAAGAAAAAAAGGAAATACTGCATTTGTACCTGGCTACTTTCTAATCATGGGAAGAATGCTATCAATTTCACTGCAATCTATAATGTCTAACAGCAGGAACTGTATTTTGAGATTAATCTGGGTATTCAAATTTTCGCAGGAACAATCATGTTGCAGAGTGAGGAATGCATCTGGCTTTCCCCTGACACCACAGATTTAGGACAGGGGGACTTGAATAGTTGAGATGCAGCTTTGTCATCAAAACAATGCACCCATGTTAAAACATTTCCATTTCACAACTGATTATTTCAGTTGCACTAACTCAAGTCTTGTCATTATTTCTTTAACCTTCCGAGAAAATGTACCATCTTTCATCAGTAACTATTAAACAAATTTTAACCTTTTCATCTTTTTCAGTTTTACAACTGAAGATGCAATGTGTTACAGTAATTTAAAACAGGCAAGGAAAAGTTCTAATACTTATTTTCTTAATGTTTCTATTAGCTGACCATTATTGGCTACAGGTGCAGAAGACAGGCACACAGTATCATCTAAGGATAGTGTTTCGATATGCTGTCTCCAGCAACCATAAAAACCACACAGGTCTTCTTATTCCTGTTTTCAGCCAATTCAACCCACGTCCACTTACTAGTATTTCCCATTACAATTTCTTTCTCACTTACAAGTTACATTCTCTGATCCTTATCCAAAGGAACAGTATTTGTGCATAATGAATCAAGCAATAAATAGCTGCTTCCATATCATGACTGTTTTGGAAAAAAATAACTTTGCTACATACCTTTACTTGATCTGGATGTCTACCTGCAAATGAAGTCAGTTCTGAGCACCACTGTGATATCATGTCAAATGCTGGCACAGGCCAATCAAGACAAGAGGCACTGGTAAACTGATGTGCTGACTGAAAAGATGGTAATAGACCCAGGCAGCTTGCAAGAACGGTGAATTCTTCATCTTCCTTTTTAGGCATGAAATCAGAGATGTTTAGATTAATACCTAGACTTTTAATTTTTAAATAGTTTATTAAAAATGTATCTATTTCAATAAAAAAGTATTCTAGTAGTAAGATGCAAATAGTCATGCTTAGTGACACAGGAAGGTTCAATTTCACCAGATAACTTCAAACTGGACTCTTGAAACAAAAAAATTGTCAGGAAAAAACCCCAAAACCAACCAACCAACCAACCAACCAAATTTAAAACCTCAACCCAAACCCAACTCCCCCACAAAACCCACAGATCCATAAAACAGAAACAAAACAAGAAAGCCCCAAACTCCACAATATTTTTTTTTTCTGTTTAGCACCCCAAACTAGCTAACAGCTGTTTTACAAAGAAGATGATGTTGAGGCAAGGAAAAGAGGGAGCTGACCTGCAGTAAACTCTACTTAAATTTGTCATGGAATTTAAACATAATTGTTTGCTGATGCAATGTGTCTGAGAATGAAATATTAAGAGGCATTAAGAAAATCAGTACTGAATTCCATTGTGTGTGGAATTACACCATCTCTGCAAATGCTGGACAAGTTTTAAAAGTATGTTGAGACAATCACCTATGACCTAATTAAATAAAAATGAGTTTGCTGAAGTTTAAGAATATAATACCATTTTTTGAAACCTGCAGTGCTATAATATATGATTTAAAAAAATCTTAGGATAGGAAATGTATACCATGAAAAAGACACCTTAGAGTTCTAGTTTTTGATCTCTAGCTTTTATATGGAAATGTTTGAGTGTGCCACTCTCATTCTGTACCTGACAACTAGGCAAATCCCCTCCAAAGAGATGGTGTTGAAGAAGGCTTGTGATCCTGAGGAAAGGCAGGCAGAACTGCTGCAGATAGCACTCTACAGAATCCGGATTTACCTAGACAGGAGGAAGCTATTACTAAATTCTGTCCCAGGTAAATTATTCCCTAAGTATGGAAAGTCCAACATGAACCAAGTATTTTTTAAGCATATTATATAAACGACTGCATCAAACATACATTCCAAAGGCCAGCATTTCACTAATAATCTGAAATACCTCTGTAGGTTTTCTTCCCCCTCAACAAATGGGTTTTCTACTTAAATATTCACTTTTCCAAATGCCGAAAAGGTCTTTTGTACTTATGATTAAAACCCATATATATGATTAGAACCTGTAATTTTAAGACGTATTTGTCAATAACTTTCTCAATGTGGCACTGACCACATCTGATATTATTAAAAGATTTGCAGAGGCAAACTGTCCCAAAGGGATATGCTTTCATCTAGAAAATAAAGAGTTGTACTGCAAGTCTTTAGCAAGATCAGAGAAAAATCATTATAACAACAAGGCACAAAAACTTCAAGGGGACATGCTGGATAAATTTTCCAGAAATTTGCCAGTACCACTGCTAATTCTTCAGTCTCTTCTTCTTCATATATCTTCCCCTTAGACAGTTCACTAATCACATGACCCAGCAATACTTCCCAAGATTTTTCTCCACTGGATGTATTCTGCAAATGAGAAGAAAATAAATCAAAAAAGAACTGGTTATAAAAAGGAGAAAATATTTCTGTAATAGCAACAGCAACAAAGAATATTTTCTTTGCTGAAGAAATTCACATGTTCTTTTGATCAACATGTGAATTTTGACCTACAAAGATACACAGATACACAATGCTTAAAAATTAAAAACAAATATATAATTTTACAGAAATGGACTGCATTTAGCTCAAGAGTGAAATGTGAATTACATATGTTCTAAACTGAGTGCTTTATGAAAGCGGTTGTATAACATTTGCATTTCACATTTTCTCTGTGAGTATATAAATGCTTGCTTTAAGACTAAAAAGAATCACTTCACAGATACATCTTGTTTTGACAGAATTTTAATTCTAATACAATATTTTTTTTAAAAAAGTAATTTTCAAAAATATACCAACCAGAATGAATGACAAAACACTTGACAAAACACAGTATTTTAAGTAAAAATTAATCTATCAGAAAGTACAAAGTTGCATTTGGAATGAACAATGTCTACTACAGATGGAAAATATATTTAGTATAAAGAATAAATAGCCACTTAGCTTTGTGCCATAGCAATTACATTTAAAGGCAACACAGAAAGCCTTAAGAAATAGAAGGTAGTATTCTCATAAGTATTTTTCCAAGTCAGAATAAACTCTACCCTGGAAAAAGATGACTGGATCTGAATTTTGAGTTCTGTTAGCGTATTATCAACACAACAAACAAGGGAGTGGAACATTAATGTGATTCCTTAAAGAAACCAAATACTTCAGCACATAGTGATGTATATAATTCATCAGTTGGTTTCTTTAGTGCATTTTGACATCAACTTTCATTCTCCATTTTAGATGGGGTCTTCACCTTTCACACTGGGACCACACACTTACTGTTTATGCTTATAGTCGAAGAACCAGAAGGCAACACACACTTAATTCAGCAGCTAAGACAAACCTTCTTTCTATGTTATTCCTGCAAGTTTACTCCACAGGCCTTTACAGTGTGCTGCCTATGCACTGTAACACACCTTGCAAAGATAATGAGGGTGAATTTGGGTTTCAAAAGTACAATATCCACCTCTCAGCCCTGCTGAGCAATTAAACTCTTCATGTTGTTTGATCATTTGACATAAATATAGAGCAGTCTTCAGCCCATGTTTAATGTCTGGAATACCAGACTGTAATAGATTCACTTGGCATTATCAAAAGACAAAAGTTAAGTGAGGTGTTATCTGTGTAGTCATCCCAGGATTAAAATGTCAATCTTACCAGCAGAGAAGAAAAAGCCAACCTGAACCCTATGTTTTTACCCACCGGGGCTTAAAGAAAATTTAAAGAAAGAACTTGGATTTCTAAATTAAAAACCAGCTTCCCTTGTGACATGCATGAGGATGAGGGATAGTCTCAAGAAGAGAAGGGAAGCCAAAGGGCTGGGATAGAGGAACAGGGAGCTGTATGATTACCATTGGCCAATCCTGAGTGCTTTAAACTGCAAAATTATGTATCACCCGAGAATCACTTAAGTAAACAATGAAAAAAACCCGATCACTAACAACAACCTCAAGCAAATGTCTTTGTATTTCTAAGAAAATGACATTATATTGAAAGAAGGGGTGGATAGGGACCTAACAAAATGAAGTACTGTCAGTGATCCCAATGTAAAAAAAATTCTCATAATAGCAGGCCAGCAGATTATTTGTCTTTAAGACCTTGGAATTCTGACTGACCAGTATGACAAATTTAAGTTACATGTGAAAAGGCAGATCATGCTTCTCAGTCTTCATTTCATTTTACATCTAAGGCCCAGCTGTTGTATAAAGGGGTAATCCCCATTTCTTCTCCTGGTCCAAACACTTCTATCCTTTCCTTTGGAAAACCAATCTGTGGAGCAGAAAGTTAACTGAAGGATTAAATGAATGCTGGTGCTAGTGCAGAGAACTTTGTCTTTGGTGGCAACTGGCATTCAATCTGCTGAACTGAAATAAAAAGATGCACTGTCACTTGTAAATACTACCAAAAGTCAAGGAAACAATAATGACAAATTCCCTTCTCTGTCTCTTCATCACATGAGCACTCTCGACCACACAGTGAGAGAAATTTATGTAGGTAGCCACAAATAGCACAAGCAAGTTAGAAAAGTCAAGAGGGCTTTTTTCTCCAACAAGGTTGCCTGATTTTCCTGTAGAGAAATGCATCAGATCAATGCCCATGGTTTATATAGGAAGGCTTCAATTTCACAGAAAGGAAAGCTGCATTTACTGATTACAATCACTGCAACAAAATAAGAGACTGAAACTATAAAGACAGAAGATTGTGAAACTTTTAAGTCTCATCATGAACAAAAATCTGCAGAAATTGCACATACAGAAACAAATTACTGGATTTTGAAGCACAAGCAAATTATTACATGCAAAACAGAAATATGTTACATTCATACCAGAAATACTTAAGCAGAATTCTATAAGTGTTTTAATAAAACAACCAACCTTTTTGAGAGCTCCTGACTCTTTCCATGCCATCCTATCTTCAGCACTGCATTTAACAGAAAGTGCTGCCAAGGCTTGAGTATACAATAAAGTGAACAGCACTTTTATAATGCAGGTGAAGTGTTCTGTAAAACAAAGCAAATAATTTTTAAACATTTGATATTTTTAGCAAATATAATGATTACAGAGTCTCTAGTTATGGAAATTATAATTCTGAAATTAAAAGCAAGTGCTATACAAAGAACAGCCCCTCAAAACATACAAAAAAACTTATTTACTGGCTTTCAGAAATGACTTGGCAGCCATAGTGAACAGAACAAGTACAGGGCAAGTAATTTTCCACTGCTCTTGGTGTTCATCTTAATCCTGGTTAGCAGTGGCTTCATCCTAGTGGCCTGGTGATAATACAAAATTATATTTTGTCCAAAGGTTACATAAGTTAAGCTACTGATTACTCTAGATGTAAGCAAACGCATAGCCTGCCATCTCTTCTGGCTCCCACCAGGGATGACATTCATACAAATACTGGAAGAATTTTTTTTTTAAATCACCACAAGAACATCTAGCATATCAGTTTCTAACCCTTCACTTCCAGATATGGATCCAGCCATAAAACACTTGCTGCAAAACATTTTTGAGTGAGTACCTATTTACTGGACCTCACACGCATACAGAAGGAAGACAGAAGGCAGACTGGCATTTACTGTATTTTCAAACATCTTTATGATTTTTTTTAATATTTAAAGGTCTATTATTTCCTACAGCTAGGCTGCAGGAGAAAGGTTTTGAAATTTTCTTGAGGAAGCTAGCAACAGAAGCAAAATAAGACTTCCTAAAATGGAAACAGAAAAAAAAGGATCATTCGTTGAAATGAATTTACTGAAGCAGTCCTTTTTTATCTTTTTACTTTAGGCTCTATTTCCCGTCCCAAATTATCTAGTTTGTTTTTAAATCTAGGCAGATCAAAGAAGTTTCTATCATCACTTACACCACTCCTTAAGCATAAACACAACTAATATATATCTAAAAAAATGTAGACAAAAATGAGGGGTTTAAGAAGTCCTCTCAGGCTTTGAAGTCAAGCAAAACAATTTACATAAGTACCTCACAAAAACTGGGTTAAATTCATTCTTTCTTCCCAAAGGATTTAAAGGAGTTTCATATTTGAAAATGAGGAGGCCAGAAAAATGAAACACCTTGTTTCTCCTTTCCTACATCTAATATCAAAATCCACAACTAGATTTTAAAATATACACAGTTAAGACTTGAGTACGTAATTAAATTTGTGAAATAACAATTGTTTGTCTATGTAACAAGTGTTTACAAATCAATGCAGACATGGATTTTGAAACTTTTTTATGTCACTGAGTATAAGCTTATGTGAGTGTAAACTATACGCACAATTTAAGCAACTAAAAATCGGTTGTTATTACACAATTAAAAACTTACTTTTCTGTATTATATTCCTATGAAACATGTGTTAAACATGACAATGAATAGTCCTATACTTCATACCCCCCTTCTGCAGCAGGCAGCATTATAATGATACCTTCTCTTCACATCTCCCTAAGAGGAGGATTTACCAGATCCCACTAGATCTTGAGGCCATATTTTTCATCTCTGCTGAAACCTCAATTTTCTTAGCAATTCTACCCCTGAGGAATAACAGCAGGCAAGCTTCCAGGAAATTTTCTGGGACTGAAATCTTCAAGATGAAACCACACACATTCAGAGAACTGTAAAAATTGCCTCTTTGGCCCGAGTTAAGAGTTCGTAATCGTAGCTAGAACTGAACTCAGGTACTAAGTTCTAACCTCTCAATAGCAGATACAAGCAATGCAAATCAATTTCACACTGAAAGCATGAACGAAACCCCCTGCATGCAGAGCAGCAAAGCCAGACTGCTGTCAACAGGCACCAGCCTGCACAGCCTGCTCCATCTTGTAGCTCTGCTCAGGTGATTGCAGTGCTCAACACTGGGTGTCTTTGCACATTTAAAAAAAATCTGATTTCTGCTAAATAGAATTACTCTTTGTCCCCATTCCCCCCCTTAATACTAATTGTTCAATTCACCAGAAATATGTCTACCCTACATTATGTTTCAATTAAATGAATTCTCTTGTATTTACTTATATGTATGTGACTCATAAATTACTATGCATTACATTTTTGGAGATTCCAGAATTGGACAAAAACTGCACACTCCCACATCTGGGTCACCCTTAAGAAGTCCTGAATTCTGCAAAAACTTCATCTTTTTTTTTTTTTTCCCTTAGGAAAATATCTCAGGAGCAGTTCAGAGGCCTCATGTTGTGTAGTGAGCACCAAGGCTTTTTTATAGTCATAGAAACATCCCATGGGAAGCATACTAAAACATCAGTCACTGCATCAATTATCACTTCATTACTATGTTATCTCTTTAAATGCCATATATTTGACAGCTGTAGGTACCTGTAATGATAGAGCTGTCACATTCTTGTCTACTGCAAAGAGCAACTTTATTTCACTTCTGGCAGTGTGGTTGTGGGGGCTGTGTGCTGTTTTCCTGCTGCCCCCTGAGGCAGGCTGTGCTTTTGCTACATCATCTTTTCAATTTAATAATTCTAAAGCTTGCAAGTATGTGAAGTAAACCACTGAGCAAAATTCTGCACTAAAATGCATTTAGGACTTCTGTCCCTAATCTGATAGTCTGACAGTATGAAAGTATTATTACTATGGCTAGGCCAATCTAATCAAAACAAGCTAATCCAGAACTTTTGTACTTATTTTTGAATAATACTGAGAAATGCTTTTATGTTCCTATTTTTAAAACTTTTTGGAACCAAATAATTTCAAAGCATCTCATCCCATTATATGCATCAACCAACACCCTTAAAAACTAAGTTTAAATAGGAAACATTTCTAGAACTTTAATTTTAACATTAGTGCAATAAATGTGTAGATAAATAAGCATATTACCAACAATATACATCTTTTAATTTCAGTATCAAATTAGACTATATACCCTATGACAGAAGGAATCTACAAAGAGAACCAGATGCAAAATTAAGGACATAGAGCCTTTTTTACTAAATTTAGAAGGAGATCTTTGTATAAATAACCTTTGAAGAATATTCTTCTTGATCAAAGTTTGAACCCTTCTTTGAAAACACAACTTCAGAACAATGGGAGACAGCACTGAACTTCAGATAATCCATGAAAGGTATATTAAAATTCCAAGAAATATTTGAGCTTCCACATTGAAACTGGATAGTATTCAAGCTGATTACATCCATACTATTTTTAGTCAAGATCCTTATCCAATAATTTTAAAAAAGTGTTGGTGTTTGCCTGAAAGCTGCTTGCTGCACTTTTGTCACATGTCATTCAAACTTTTTAAAAAAAGAATCTGTCAGAACATCCAGGTCAGCCTCTTCAGCAGCTGAGCCTAACCAGTATTACAGGAAAAAGCATTGAATTTAGGTTTTACACACCAGAGAAGAAAACCTTTCCCCGAGTCTGCAGAGGCTGGTCTCAAGTCCCAAAAGGAACTTTGAGGTTGGAACGCATGCAGCACTCCTAAACTGCAGCTATCTCCAGCAGCCCTGCAGCCCATGGCACAGCACCTCCAGGCTGTGGGACAAGGGCTGCCAGCAAGGCCGGGCCACTGCTGGCCCACTGACCAGCACTCCTATGCACCTACCAGCCTCAGGCTCACTCCTGTTCACATAGACCCTGGGTTTGAAACACTCTGTAGCAGTATGTTACTTTTTACACTCAGTGCAATGCAGAAATTGAAACCACTAGAAGCTACACTCTGCACTTCCAGAAATCTGTACATGGGGCCCCAAGTCAGGTGCTGGGAAAATAAAACTTTTTACCATTGATGGTAACAAGAAAGAATGTCCAATTTCAATTAAATGACTCCAACATCCAAAAACTGTGTTACAGAGAGGACTGGGGGGAAGGTAATGAATTCAATTTACAAGGACAGATTTAGGTTTTGATAACCACCAAGCCACTCCATTTCTGTACACACATCATCATTTGCTATTTCTGTAAGAAAGGAGCTGGAAGCAAAATCTTTGTATTATATGGAGTCCCAATTCACAACACCATGAACACTCCATCCTCTGTACAACTACCAAAGAATTGAACCAGAAAACTCCTATGTAGATTATTATGCATTTAGCCCTGTACAATTTCAAAAATTTCAAACAAAATGCTAAACATGTGAAGCCCTTAAAAGTTCCGCCCATGTCCTAGTGTGAAACTCAAAAAAAAAGTAGTTTCACAAATGTTTTTAGTACCCTAAACACAATGTCTTTTTGCTTGCTACACTACACAGAGGTACACAGTCTCATTCCCTTCTCTGCAAATTGGTTAATGCTTGTAAATGCTCTGACCTCCACCACAAAGTTTTTTTCTGTAGCAATCTTCTTTCTTTCTGATAGGTTCAGATCAATTTTCTCTTCTGAATGAAGGGGCTGAACAGTAATGACATTTTTATTGCTTTAATCTATGTCAGATTGAAAAAGATACCAACACCCATCCAACAGTTAATAGGGAAGTTAATGCAATTCCCAGTCTGAATTTAAAATTAACAGTTAATAGGGAAGTTAATACAATTGCCATCTGAAGGGCAAGAGATGCAATTTTGAGTCCTCCTTAAAGAGCACTCTCCATTTTCAAAAAACACATAGTATAAACAAAAAGGATTTTAAGTACAAATTTGAAAAAAGATGTCATATTTGATGAAGGACACTGCAACTTACTTAAGTCTATTGTTAAAGGAATACACTGGAAATATCTGGCAACACACACAGGCATCAGCCTCCTGTGTGTATCCCAGTGCACAGCCAAGTCCACAGCTCCCACACCCCATGACAAGGGCAAAGCAGCACAGACAATTCAGGAAGCAGTAGGGTCAAACAGATTTTGTTCACCCCTATTGCTGACCTTGTGCTTACCACAGGACATTTGACAAACCATTTTACCTTAGTTATACCTCAGCCCTCTACAAAGAATAATAATATTGAATTTGACTCTGTGACCTACACACCCACTGTAAAAGTACTAAACAAATTTGTTATGACTTATTTTTGTGAACACCAATCTACACCTCCAAACAAAGAACTATGAAAGACTTTCTTTTCATTCTGCCTAACCATTTTGATGAAACAAAAATTAGGAAGATAAATGGCAATTTATTTCCAATTTAATGCTTCACAGATTTGAAATAGATACATTTATTTTCTATCTGCCACTTGCCATTTCCCTCTCAACTGCAACATACAATAAACCTAAGAGCAAAGACAACACATGCTGCTAATATGAGGCATTTCACAGAATTCTCCACAGAATGCCTTACTATTAACTGAATGTTGCTTTCTAGGATAAAATTAATGTTTTCTAGGATAAAATACACTTTCTTAAATGGCATTCAATGCTTTGATATTGACTAAAAAGACACCACTGTTTTGTACTTTATCTTCAACACTACCTTCCCTGAATTCCAGATGTTAGTCTCATTAAACTTTTATTTACTGTTTTTATACTAGTTTGATTGAGTCCTTCCAATAGAGTTAAAATGTAGTTAAAAAAAAAAAAACCTACATTTTTGACAATAGTCTTCCTTCCTATGCAAAATATTTTATTCTTTTAGTATTTTCTTATTCTAATAATCTTTTGGATATACTTAATCCATAAGCATGTACCTAACAATTGGATTTGATGATACTAAAGGTCTTTTCCTACCTAAATGATTCTATGATTTTGAGTGTATTGAATTGAAAAAACAAACCCACAATGTTAATGGATACACATGGAGTCACTTTAGCTGAATTTAAACATTCAGTACCAAGCACGGAACACCTCTTATGGGGAAACAGTTTCTACTAAGGTGTAAGCATCAAGAACAGAACAGTTCCTGAATTTACCTATTCAAAAACTACCAAAACTCAGCAGATATCAAAACTGCCACACAGCTGGCATCTCCCATGGGAGATATTCTGTTCATTGTCAATGAAACAGGTAAGTGATACTTGCTTTGTTTGTCCTCATTTTCAAAAAAAGGTACAATTACAAATAATCAAACCAGAGACCAGAGAATCTGAACCTCTAATTTAGAACATACATTATCTATTAGCAAGAGGAACCAGGTTCAGCTGTTCCTTTTACACAGAAAAAGAATTTTGGGTTTTAAGACAGTTGTGATTTTAGTAATGAAATATTTAATTTTTTAATATCTATTTAATATTTATTCATAATTATACTGTATGCTGTCTCTATTGAAATTGATGCACTACAGCAATTATTATCTTCATATATGAACTCTTACATAAGACTGCTGCAATTTAAACTCTGAAGTTCAAATTAAATTACAATCTTTCAGATTTTTCACCCTTAGGCATCAGTTCAACTTTAAGTATTGAGCTGTCCCTCTAAGCAAAAGATGAAGGTCAAACAAAGGACACCTTTCTTTCAGTAGAAATACTTAATAGTTTCCGCACAGCTCTTGTATCTTTAATGAATAGTTGACTGATAAGGTAAAGAGACAGGGAACACAGATAAACCTGTCAACTCAGAACAAAAACTTCTGTTCCATGCCACCTTTTGTAGATAAGGCAGAAACATTATTTTAGAATACACAGTAGATCAGCTATGATTTACCATCCTGCAAACCATCATGAAAGCCGCCTCATCTACATAAAACTTAAATATACCTATTTTTGTAACATACCTCTGTGCAATGGTTGAGGCATGGTTAAAATCTGGATAAGCAAAAGGGATGAGACATCTCTGTAAAGCACAGGAACTTCTGGCAGTTCTTCACTAACCAGCCTGGAAATAAAACCAAAAGAAAATCACTTCTGATACTATAAACCCATTTTCATATTTTATTTTGTATTTATTTTAGATAGTATTACATTTGATATCAAGCTTACAGAGGCCTAATACCTGGCAATTTGCTTACAGATCTTAATTCAAAAATTTAATGTTACTCATGTAATAACTCATGAGGAAATTACTATTTGGGTACATGATTCTGTTGAAAAGTTTTAAAACATTCAGACTGCCTGAACTCATTATGTTTATGTAGAGAGTCAAGGAATATTCAAAGAGTTGAATTGGCTTCCAAAGCATGGCATTTCACACGTAACCACATACACATACATGTGACCAGGCTGTAACAATAACGAATCCTCAAAACACATTTAAAGTTACAGGGAATGCTCCTATTGGAAAACAGAGATCTTAGAAAAGCTATTGCTTTCCTTCATGTAAAGAAATGAAGGCTCAAGCAGCCATGACAGGTGGGATCACATAATCTTACAGACAGTCTTTATCAAACTCCCTGGATGTCTAGAAGGAAGCACATAAGCACAGAGATAGTACAAACTTTTCAACTATCCAGATTTACTGACGTAAGATCATCTTGTTTTCCTACATTAAAAAGGCAAAAAAATGCTTGCAGGTAGTTTCTGCTTTGTGTAGCAATATTCAACAAAATTCCAACCAACAGTATTCTTCAGGTTGACTCAAATGGCAATTTAAAAAAAATCAAATGGTGAAAAATCATTCTTCCCACTTTTGACTGATATGGGGTGTGATGGAGATCTCAAGCAGGAGCAGCTTAAGATAAAATATGATACACACCCTCCCCTATGAGCCTTCCCCTTCTACAGCACGCACAGGTGCAAAGAGCTGGGTGGGTTCTTACTGCCCTTGGCAAGCAGTGGTGCTGCTGATCTGTGCTGCAGGAGCCACACTGTGAACTCTGGTCTCACTGACCCTGAATCTCCCATGCAAAACAGTCCAGTCATCTGCCAATGGCCACCAGTGCTGCAAGGGAACAAACTGAGCTCCTGCAGTCTATGTACTGCAGAAGGCTGCCCACATGTGGTGGAACGTGAATGCATGCACGGGATCTTCAGTGTCCTCTAACAGCGCTGGGGATTCAACCAGTTTATCATCTCTGAGGCCCATAAACATGACCCTGCTTTTGAAGAAAGACTACATAATTACTGATTTCCTGAAACTCAGACATCTCTCTACAGAAGGCACTTCCAGGAGTCATCTGTGATGTGAATTTTAACACACGGAAGCAGTCATACAAGAGCAGGATTAAAAGAATGGTCACATGGCTGACTGATCTTGTAAAATGAAGGGAGAGAAAACATGGTCTAACTGGTCCTTTTGAATTAATGAACCCAGACAGCTACACAATAAACACCATCTATAACCCCTTTGCTATAATCAATCATTTAATNTGTGAGCCTCCTAATCAAAACCCAAATATTCTAAAAATCAGTATATTGAATTCTAAAGAAGACAAGGGGGGCAAAAATTTGTACCACACTGCCAAACTTAATTTTCGAAATTATACAGGCCATGAAGATACTCATCTCACTATGTCTCTCTAATTCTACTTTTACCTACAGCTAGTTCTACTTTATGATCTACAATACTGAATTTTACAATAACCCTCATTGTGTAATGACTTTAAAACCATGGACATCCCTTAAATTACTTCTCATCTTTAATTCTCAATTTATATATAAACTTGGGAAAAAATTAATTTGGAATAACATTTAAAAAATCTAACTCCCTCTGGTCACATTTAGATGAACACTTCTTTCCGACAAAGATATCAATACTGTTTAATAGTCATGTAACAATTAGGTCAAATACCAGTTCTGTCAAAATTATTAAATATATATATATATATATATGTATATGTATAGACACAGAATACCATAATTGACTTGCATCAACATCACACATAAATGAACTCATTTGCACACGCAGGACCAACTGAATTACTTTCCTAATTTATTCAGTTCATAAGAATTGAGAAGCAAAGCTACATTAAATGTCAGGGGTTTAGATAAGCTGCTTTTGCTTACATCAAGTACCGCAGCACATGAAACACTTAAAAACTGCTCTGTCATTTGTTAAGAGCCTCAGAAACTTCTTCATCATGACGATGAAACTGAAATTACAAAATGTGTTTCATGGAAATTGTCCATTCTGTTAATCCCTAATGCATATATGCAAGCTTGATAAATCTGACTACAAAAACTTGTGCCACAGAAGCACTTAATAAAAAGAAGGCAAGTACAACAGCAAATAGAACCAAAGTAATACAGAATTATTCAAATCTGTAACAGTTGTATGCTGAATCAATTTTTTAAAGGGAGCTGGTGGTGAAAATAACCAAAATGAACATGTCCTAAAATGAAAAATGCAAACCTCAGCTTTCCTGATGGAAATGACCTCTCCTCCAGCCCAAGGTAATTGGGCTGCACCTCTCTCTGTGCCAAAACCAGGGCTGCCCATCACCTGACAGCTGACAAACTCTGCCTCTGTATTCTGCATCCTCCTCCTGAGAGCTGTTATGCAGGAGTCATTTCTTTGGGAATGGATACAGAGAAATGGGAAATTCTGTTGTACTCTAAAATAAGCAGCATTTTGCTAATGGTGGTTCCTTATATTTATGCTCCCCATTCCCTCTTCTCTCAGAGACACTTAAAAGTTTTTGGTTGATGCTAACTCCAACTAATTATAAAGGTAGAAATTCGGTAAGTAAAGTAAAAAGTTCTGAGCCTCACACCTCTGTGAACTGTCAGACACAGAAGATTTGAGACACAGCGATATAGGTACACCTAAACTAAGGCTTCATCAACTAGGGCAAACTTATATTTTCTTCACTATTTGCAGGATAAGAAGTAAAGCATACAAATCCCAGATGGCAGAGAGGTTAAACTAATACACAGCTTCTGATATTCTCTGCAAGAAAGCAGAATTCTACTCTTTATTCTGGCTGCACCTTAGGATATAATCACAATTTCATATTTGCTCTTCATTGTGTCACAGCAGATTTTACAGCAGGTCAGTTTCTCATTATACATTCACTGACAGTACTAACATTGGGCATCTCCTGTTCTCTTTTACCACAGTGCCCCCAGCAGTCCCTTGCCCCCCTTTCCCAAACTCATTCAATTTCAGCTTTAAAACACTTATTAGTTGCTTGACTTTGTTCATGCAGCCTGCCCAAGTTACAACAGCATAGCCAAAGAAAAGGGTGAGCTATAGTCCAGGGGAATGAAGAAACAGCCAAGAGCAAATACTCCAAAGCTGTACTACTGTGAAAACCTATGTACTGTAACACATGTCCTGAGAGATCGCTGTTTCAAGTAGGATTTCTGTTGTATGGAATAGAGCACATAAGTCCTGTTGCAGCATGTGTATGTATAGACCACCCCTCGCATAAACCTTAACTAAACCCTGCCATCCCACCATCCTCCTCTCTCTGTCTCAGAGTATCTTCATAAAAATTGTGAGGTCTTTCCCCATTTCACATCAGTTTCTGTGATGGAGATATGACTTAAGAGGTTCCTACACACAGCTGCTCAGTCCTATCCCTGAGTTGCAGTTTGTTGCCCCAGTATGACACCATGAACAGTCTCTGAAGTGATCTAGCTTAGAATGAATCATCAGCAAAACACTGTAGAAAAAATAATCCAGCGTTTCAGTTTATCATGCAGGTCCTCCCTCCAAGGGCTTCTACTGCAAAGATCCTTAATGTTTTATCAATCCATTCTTTGCTCATATATTCTGTCTGTCAAAATAGACACAAAATTTTCAGCCTTTGTAGAGATTTAAATTTTAAAACACATGTATATACTTTCATGTTTGTTGTTCCTGAAACTGTGACTATTTGGACTAGTCCATTAAATTCACATCTGGGTTTAGTAATTATTGCCTCCAGCTGCTCCTTGCCTGCCCCCTGCCAGAAGCTATTATTCCCCCTTTGCACCACAATAATTGTTTATTTGATCACTACTGAAACCAGATCTGCCCCAGAAGAACAATTTGCTTAAGTACAGCCTGTGGGACCAAGCGTACATTGAATTTTGCAACATAAACTGCACAGGAGAAATAATCTACTAAACCATTCACAGTTCACCAGACTTAGCTTCTTCTTTTTCCCCCTCATCTTCCAAACTGCTTGCATTATTTAGGCCCTTTTTGATAGGCTATCTTCTTGCTCAAGATTTCCTTATTTCTACTTAACCTTGCTGCGGCTGCTTGAGCTTCTCCATATCTTTGCTTTCAGTTGCCATTTTCAGCTACAAGGAGATCTAAATACAATTGTAGAAGACACTGGACAAAACTGGTGGTTTTGGGAAGTACAGTGAAGCAATTCTGTGAGACTCTTAACAAGTTACTTTGATCAGTTCTCCCAGACACAGGAAATCTAAGGCATTATTTATGAAGAATGATAGCTGAGTTGTAGAAAACTAAGATAAAAATCGTGGGTTCTACATCTGGGTAGTTATATTTGTAAATATTTCTGTATATTTAAAGAAAATAGCTATAATTAAATGAGAATGGAAATACAATGTAATGGGGACTTGCATTCCACATGTGTGTGGGGTTTTTTTCTTTCCATTTTGAAAATTATCCTTTTAAATAAATGAAGATTAAAGTAGCTCCTCTGGAAAACTGCTTTCAACTCAAATAATAATATAAAGTGAAAATTAAATAGGAAAAGATAGCATATTGGTTTGAAGTTATTTTCCTTCTGTGACTTGCCTAAAGTTAAATTGTTTGGAATCACAGTAATACAGTCAGAAAATACAGAACTTTTTCTCTCACTGCCATTTTTTTTCTACAAGTCTTTGCTTGAAGTCTCATGTGCAGGTCAGGCTGATGATTTAGATGACTTGCTTAACTTCAAAGCAGCAGAATGCCATTCACATCCAAAATCTGCAATGATTATTTCTCCTCTTAAGCTTTTTCAGTTTTCAGCAGTGTGTCACCTTTAAATTGCTCTGAGCACTCTTTCCTGTACCTGAAAAAATCTGCTATTCTGTATCTCTCAAAAGGCTGTGTGACTCTAAGAAGTGTGCAATCAGATCATACACACCAACCCTATGAAAGCCAACTTCAAGTCAAACTACCACTTCAAATTTCTGCAGTATAATTACAGATACTCATTTTATGCGCCAATTTATACATGAAAAACATGTCCTCAAATTGCCTCCTTTGTAGCATTCTGGTGCCTGCAGACTAAGAAAGGAAAAACATTCCAAGGAATGAGCAAAAATATTCCAACTCAAAAGCATCTGTGCATCTCACCAGTAAATTATTTCATGGCAAAATGGATGCTATTGCAGTTGCAGCTTCCTACAAACCATTTAGGACTTTGTGCCAAACCAGCATCATCAAGTCTATAATGAAATACTGAAAACCAGTGCAGAAAACACAAGAACTGCTCAAATGCATTCCCAGCATACAATCCTTTCTGCAAAGCAAGGCATTACAGACCTACAGTACCATTAATTTCTAAGTGATTCAAAATATTTCCTAATGAAATCTAACATAATGTACTTTAGCCTTGACACGACCAATGCACAGAGAATTCCATCAGCTCTGTAGGCTCCCTCTATTAACAGCTGTTTCCAAAGCCAGCAAGCTCTTAAAATGCCAAAATGAGAAGTGCATGATCTGTCCCACAATCATTCTGTCCACATGATCTTAATTCTGCTGCATATAACTCAGCCAACCATACACCAAATTTACTAACATCATCCCACTGCTCAGTCTACGTCAGGGCTCAATCAGAATCACATGAAAACAGACCCTCAAAGCAGTTTGAATGCATGCTGAACAGGTTTTCAGGTTATAAAATGCTTGATGCTTTCTTCTGCTGATAGTTTATAAATTAAGCTCTCAATACAGTTTAATTACTCTAATAACCTAAAGTTCATCGCAAAAAGAAGCCTTGGTACAAGAGAACCATAAAATCTTAAACTAGAAACGTTTTACAATTAAAACAATTGTTTTAATAGTCTTCCCCAGTTTGCAGTTAGGATTGTAGCATCACAATTCTAGATCAGTTTTGGAAATTGCATGATGCTTTCCACCTCAGGCTCCTAGAAGCACTGACAAACACACCGCTGGAGAAGCACTAAAAGGACAGTCTTTTGACATAATTGCAAGCTACAAAATGTAGAGCTTAGTATGAAGAAGATGCTTAAGGTGCTAAGAGAAAAAAAAAACATACTGTTTTCCTCTTATGAGGAAAAATCATAATCTGGTTTTGGGCAAGAAAACTTTCTCCCTGTCATGAAGGTAGAATCTGAAAAGTGATGGGTCTTAAGCCAAGTAAGGAGATGAGTCCTTGCAGAACAAAGTACATGGTTTAATTTATTATACTGTTAATCCTCGTACAGCTGTGTATGTATGGTTCATGTTTTAAAAGCAAACTCAGGTAAGTAACTTGCTTAAAATAATAAGTTTGATGAAAATTTTTAGCCTAAAATATAATTATTTCTCACACATATTAGACTTATTTACAGCTATTAATCATTACTCAACTTTCAATAGGCTACCAGCTTATCGCAATGTAAATTTTGTTGAGTATCCATATCAAGAACAGAAGTGCCCTATCCACTTACCCAATACTATTTAATTAGCATGTGCTTAAGCATGTAAGAGGTGTATTTAAACTTTAGCTCAAAACTGGTATTTGTCAGATTTTTTTGTAAAAGAAATCAGAAAACATATTTTTACAAATTCATACATACAATTTTTAGATGTTAAGTCCACCAGCATACCTCACAGAGAATTTAAATTAAGACAAAGTTACCCAAAGTCCCTCTGCAAGGATGATTCTTTCACCAGGTAAAACTGATATTGGATAAATTAAAATACTTGCTCTGAATTTTTATCCTGCAACGGCTGGGTTAGTTTCCTCCAGGGGTTGTATGCAGAGTCTATACTGTAGAGGCGCATGTGCATGGCCAACACGTGGAACAGCTGATCTGAAAGGTGTAGAAGACAGATTGCTGAGTATTATATACAGTGATATGAACTGCTTTACATTAAATTGCCATCATGTATTTTAAAAGATTCTGAGAAGCCTGTCACGTCATTCCAAATAAGCTGGTACCCTAACAAGCATGTTTTTATTAAGGATTGATTTATTTTCAAAAAAAGGATATGAAGAGAAGTAAGATTTCAATAGAAGGCAGCAAACACATGCATATATACAGAAAAATGTTTCAGAGAAAAGCTGTTTAGAAAGCTTTGACCAGACCTCAGTTGTTTTGGTGCTTCATGTACTTAATTACAGGCCTTTTTAAAAAATCCTGTTTCATATGCTGTTATGTTGCCAAGGTTCCATGCTCACTTCACTTGCCTCTCCAGTTTATGCCAGAAGTGGTGGTTTCCTAAACAATTACTCTTAACAGGGACTGATATACTTTTAATTGGTATACTTTTAGCTTTCATTCCTCTCACAATTAAGTTCTGTGCACCACATATTTGAAATTTAATCTAAAATTGCTACAAGTTCTGGCCTACAGAAGGATCACTTTGGTTCTGCATCTTTAAAAGGTTTATTATTCCTTCTGCCCTCATATGGTTATTTTGTACATAACTTTTGGACAAAAAAATCCCCAAACCATAAAAGTCTGACTACACATCAATGACACTAAAGTAGCAATAGTCTTTAAAATGTCAGAGATTTGTCTGTACAACCTGCAGGCAGAGTTTGCTGATATTCATAATTTCAAAACCTTCTGTACTTCCACTGTATTGAAAATATAATTTGCAAAACACTGGCAGAATTTTTTGAACAGAGAATGCATAATTACTCATGGTGATTTACTGCAGTATTTTATATTAAAATGCACATTTTATAATTATCTATGAATCATATGATCACACAAAGACAACATCTAGCCCTTCCTTCCATTAAGCCACCCAAGAAGGCAAGCACCATTTAGGTCAAGTGCATTTTCAGGAAGGTACACACAGCAAAAAGCACAGAATAGTTTGAGTTGGAAGGGACCTTTAAAAGTCATCTAGTCCAAGCACCCTGCAATGAGCAGGGATATCTTAAACTAGATCAGGGGCTATTGGGGATTCTGACTTCACTTTTTTCAATGAATCTTTTTTTTATCTTCATAGGTTTATACTGAAATAATTAAAGTATCATTTCCCATAATTTTGCTTACTTTTTTCTTCCTGTCACACTATATCTTGCTATTTGGTGTCATGCTTTTCTTCTGTTCAATTTTCTAGCACGCTGCTTTCTTTCTCCCTTTCAACTTTTTCCCTTAGTATCCTGACATTATCTTTCCTCTCCACCCCTTATTCTTTCAATTGATCCCTTTGCATCTTTCTCTCTAAATCTCTTTACCTCTTTTTAAAACCCACTTGCTCAACCTACACACTCACAGGTCCTCTTTTTCAAGTAGAAATAGCAGCTATTAATTTATTTTCCATAAATAGACAATTACTCAGAGGTATGCAAGGGCCAAAAGAGTCGCATGATGAAATCAGCTGACTGCCAGAGCCTGAGGGCTGTAATTAGCTCCTGGGGTTTGTAAAATAATTGGAGCTGTAGATGGCATTGGAATTGATAGCTGCCACCTGCTTTCTGAATAAAAACAGTCAATGAGGACAAAATAAGTCATCTTTTCTCCTGGCAAGAGATTCTTAGCAAAACACTGCTTTGCTGATAAAGTTGAAAATATAAAGTCTGAAAATATACTTATATTCCATCAAAATAATAAAAAAACCCTCAAGCACGGTTTTATTTGGAATGAAACCCATGAAAATATCCGTCCCTTCCCTCCTGCCTGTTCACTAAAATGAAGGCTTTTTTCCCCCTCAACTGCTCCTTGCTTTAAACAGAAACGGGCAACTACACAAAATGGAAAAAAAGAATTGAAAATTGTTCATAATAATTAATTCATTCCCTGTTCCTTTAACAGCTACTCTCCAGAGCTTTTACTAATATGAAATTAAGCAGGCAAGCATCAAATTCCAGCCCTGGAGAATTTGTAATCTCCAAATGTGTAACATTTATGGCATGGAGACACATTCCAAGTGTACGGGCTCTGCGCAGGAAAATGCCGTTCAGCACGTTCCGGCTGCGATGGAGGCGGCGCGGCTGCTCTGCAGGGCAGCGCCTTCAGCGCCCGGCCCGCGGTGAGAGCCCAGGGGCCCCCGGGGCTCTGCAGCCCCACCCGCCCCGGAACAGCTCCGGCCGAGGCACACACCGGAGCTTCATTTCTGCTTCACACCACGGTCACTGCAACTGCTGTACTTACCAGTTACTGTGACTACGAACTACTGGAGAAAGCCGAGGAAAACATCAGAGCACTGGGAAACAAGAACTGGCAACCCGACTGTGCACCAAGTGCTTGGTGCTGCACCGCGCCCTTATGCCTGAGGGACTGGCAGAAACCTGCCTTGAGCCGAAGGAATACCCGAGGGCTTTTCCTGTGTATTTGTGGAATGCATAATTCCAAAACATAAGCATAAAAATACAGAATGTCCTCTCATTTTCTTATACCCTACTTGGAACCTTTAAAATACATGTAAGGACTGTTTTTAAACAAGTAGGAGCAAAACATTACCATGACAATGGTCCACAAACATCAATCGTGGCCCGGCTTGTGAAGAGTGGGAAGGAAGGCCATAACCTCAGCAGGTATCCCAAACCCCTCTGCCCCTCACAGTTCATCTTCCAGCCCATTCTCTCCAGGAGAGCCCACCCTTGTTGTAAGGGGGAAAGGCAGAACCTGGTTGCAGCTCAGAGTCACCAAAAGATCATTCTTAACCAATTTTTGTAGGAAGAATATTAATTTCAAAAAGCGCAGCAGCAACAAAATTTGAAAAAAATTGAATATGATCCTCCTCTTCTAATAACCTTGTAATATTTGAGGCAGGCTGCATCCAGATAATTTGAATAAAAATCAGACAATTCGGATGCGTAATATTGTTGCAAGTCATTGCTGCAATTCATCAGGGGCTTGGGAGGGTTCTAAAATGTGGACATTTGAGTGGGCAAGATTGCTACTGTTTTAAAACATGCTCATAGACTCAAGTATTGCCTATATTGACACACTGCTGGCAAACTCTCTCAGCTTATGTCTTTGTTTTCATAGAACACATGTAAAGCTTATACAACACTTCATAGACTCATCTGGATTAGCAGTTAGAACTAGCTTTCAGTTGTATTAGCATTCCTTAATCCATTTCTAAAAATAATGAAAATAACTATTGTTATTTTGTTATTGTCACTGCTGTTCTTGGTAGATTTACTTCTTGGAGTTAATCTATTGTGAGAGAGGAGCAATAAACTCAATTGGAATCTGTACTTTCAAAAGAGCAGCTCAATGGATAAGATACTGTCTTTGCACTGGGACTGAAGCTGTAAGAGGAAGCATTATAATAATGCTCCTCTCACAAACCCCGAAGATAATGGGTATTTTGTCTATACATCCACACTGCACCAGCACCTGCAGCTGCATTCTTTACTGTTTTTAATAATAAAGCACACTTATTTTACAAATGTTGACAAAGCTCTTAAAAATATTCTGCTATGTTACAGTGCAAAAAGCAGGAGCCCACAAATGCAGTTTCAGAGCCTTTTTCAGGTTTAGTGTGATACGCACAGCACAAAAGAAGATTAAATTCAAGACATAAAAAGACAGCAATTTGATAGATGAATGTTAGAAATTCTAAAAATGCTGTGCTCAATTGACAAAAATGAGTAATTCAGGAAGTTGCATTCAGATTTAAGTTTTGGTCTCATAATCTTGGTTTGATCTTTGCCAAAGTGATCCCTAATGTCTACATAACTTTTGATGCCTTTTTTCCTACATGTTTTTTTCTGGTCTCTTGACTGGTAAAGTAAACTCTCAAGTTACCAGAGTTCAAATCAGATGATGTTTTTTATTATTAATTCCAATTCCACAAAGTACAGCAATGTGCTGTCCTAATGAAAACAAAGAAAACTAAGGAATTAGCTGCCTTTGTCTTGCTTGCAACAGTCTAGATAATGTGTTTATACCCCTCTCTTTATTTTAAGATGTATACTGCTCTCATGGAATTTTCTGTCTTGATCCAGATTTCCCTTTTTACAATCCCTAAATTAATATTCATATTTAAAATGTGAAAACATCACAAAGTGACACAGCAGTTCACTGCAAGTGGAACTGAAAACATCCTTGTCTCAACTGTGAAGATCTTACTAGACTGGGGATGCTTCCCCCTTCTTCTCCCAAAGTTTCCTGGCACTACCAAGAAGAATGTAGATTATAACTAAAACCACCAATAACCAGATGGGACTTGATTATTTTTCTCCTGGTAGAGATTTACATAGTCCACTTAGCAACAGCAGCTGCAAAGACCTGCTCAACATCTTCCCATTCTTTACTGATCCCGTAGACTTGAATCAGTAACAAAAACATGAAGGTCAGGAAAAGCCTATTAAGGCATTAAAACTGAATAGTCCTTACAAAATCTCTTACATCTTCACTAAGTCTTAATTGCTGATGAAGCAGCTAATTACCCTCTACACCAAACTCACCAGTGTATGAAATCAACTTTAGCAAAAGAATTCTAACAGTACCTATCTTTGCTTCTCCCTATTTTATATTAGTGGCATACCAAGTGTTTTAGAAAATACTTAAGATCATCTGCTGGTGAGAAAAACTGCTTTTTCCAAGTTAGCATGAATGGGCTCCAAGAATCTGCAGACTGACAGCTCCTAACTGAAAAAAACTCTAAACCAAGCAAACAAATCCAAAAACCCAAATCCTACAACACCAAAAAGCCCAACAAACTACAGAAACCCACTGTAGCAAGGCATTCCTGAAAACTTCTTTTATTGTCTTTATTTTCAGTGGCTGCAGGGAGCTGCATAGGACTCTTTGCAACCATATCCACAGCAATGATTACAGGAAAGAGACAGCTGCAATTCAATCTTGCAAATCATAAAAGAATTAGGTTCTTCTCCCAACAGGAAATACTAAGTGGCTCCAAGTGTCACTATCCATATTAATAAAATGGAGATAGCCAGTATTTTCAACATGGTTGAAAAAATTGATACAGAAGAACCATTAAGAGAAACAATGAGTTTCGATGCTCACAAAAACACTAAAAGCACTGATAAAACTGATACTAACACCATAATCAAGATAAAGGCTTCAAATGAATGAGAAAAAGAAAACAAAAACCAAACAACAAAAACAACTCCCACAAAGCAATACTGTTGCTCAATGTTTAGAGCTATTCCAGAAGTTACAAAGGTGCTAGACGTTCTACTTTAGAGTTTAAACAACTCTTAAATAATTCTTTGATGTCCAGTTGTAAGTAACGTCCATTTCAATTAATGCAATTGATGATGCAATGCCAGACTGGTTGTGGGAAGCAAAGGATAAGGAGCTCATTTAAAGAGAAACTGAAGCCAGAAGACAAGAGGATATTTAATCTTTACCCAAAACCCTAATCCTATCCTTCTCACAAAAGGGAAAAAAAAACAAAAAAAAACCAAAACCAAAAAAAGAGACTAGACAGACAGAAAGAAAAGTACTATTTAAAAGTTAAAAAAGGAAGATTATAAATTCATTTATATGTAACTTTTAAATTTTGTGGAACTGTTCATCAACTACTGCAAGATTAGCAGAGTATGAATAGCAAAGAAGAACATCTACACAAGTTAAAGAGAGGTCACTGAATCAGAGAATGCTTAGGGTTGGAATGGATCTTAAAGATTATCTAGTCCCAACCCCACCAGGCCCCTGCCATATTCCATTAGACCAGGTTGCTCAAGGCCTTATATAAAAACCGTGCAGAGAAATCACAATTATTCAGCCTTAATGCTGTGTTGCGACCCTGTTTGATAAATACGGAACAATGAGACAAACAGGGCTATTACACTTTATAGAACAGAGAAGTAAGAGCTGTACAGTTGTTATATATCATAACTTTCCCTAAACCCAAGAGAATTTGCAAGACCATAGACTCTTAAACTGTAATGTAGTCCTTCAAATAGGACTTGATTTTTAAGTAAAAAATAATACGATACTATTTGCATTTTTTGGTTGCACACACATACAAAACTTTAAGCCTTTAGATGGCAATTTTGCAGACAAATTTTCTTCACCATTCTTCTCACACATGCTTGGTCACTGATACTAAGAGCTACATTAATCATTCTTAATTTTACTTCCCAAGAGTAGCTGCCCTCATGGTGCAATCTACTTAAACAGCTCTTGACCTGTTTGTTCCCACCATCTTCCCTGATGTTTGCTGCTGTAACAGCTCACCTGGGACAACATACTCCATTTTCCACAATATCTAATCACCAAACTTCACAGTTTTTACAAGACTACTACAGAGTAGTATGCTTAATCACAAAAAAACCCTCCTCAGTATCTCACACACAGAAAAAGCCAAACCGGGTTATGTTTTAGATTACTTCTGCTGAACCTGATATGAAAGAAGTTTAGAAACAAAAGCTGCTTCCATACTGTGCAAGGAAGAATGACGCAAAACAGTACTCAAGTTCTTGATGGGGTATGGGTTTTAAAACCTATTCTTTCCTCACTGCAGAAGACAGTGAAGAAGTTGAAGGTACATTTTAAACGAAACTTCAAAACCAGGATTGCTCTTAGAAAAATAAATGACTATGGAAGGATGATAGAATATACTTCAGAATATAAATCTAGAGAAATGCAATTTTTCACAACTTAAACACAAGGCTATGGAAGGAGTGATGAAGGAAACACACAATTATATAATGGTTTAATGAAGACAAGCCCTGCTATATATGTAAAGCTAACTCTGCTCCCGCTAGTCATATTTAGCCTAATGTCCAAACCTAAATATAATAATATTAAATGGATATACTGTACAGGTCTGTTCTAGGAGAATCCTATTATCTTACATTAAAAAACAAGTCTATTTTAATGCAGGATTAAATATGACTAGATTGCTACATAACAATTTTCAGAAGAGCCAGTACAGAACATAAACAACATGTGGACATTTTAACAATGAATAGATGACATTCACCCCTCTGTGCTGCTTAATGCAACAACACATTCATATACAGGTGCCTTTACCTGGAAGGCCTTGAATGTTTCTGGAGTGCAAGATAAATATTAAAAACACCAATATGACTGACTTAGATGAAAAAAGAAAATTTAACACTCTACCCAAAACTGTGGAAAAAACCAAGTGCATTGTGGTAAGATGCTGTCCATAACCCTTTATCAGAAATATGACTACAATCCTTTTAGCAAAGGAAAAAGCAGTAATACAACACACTCAAAATTACACAACAGTTTAAGAAAGGAACAGAAAAATATTATTGTAAACAAAGTGCAATGTATTGTAAGTAGAAAAAGAAAATAAAATCAAGATATGTTAGCAGGTTTAAAAAATTATCAATATGCTTTTCAATCAATATTCTAGCAATTTCAGATTAAAGCCCTGTGTGCAAGTATATTTAAACAGTCAAATCACATTGGGGGAAAAAGATTTCTTCTCCCTAAATACATACACAATTCTGAATACAAAGGGGATAATCTTTAACGTCCCTTCCAACCTAAGCCTCTGTGATGACTTTGTTTTCTACGAAAACAAAGTTTTTCTTACTGGGCTATTTTACTTTTCCTACAGACAATTAATGCACAGTTTCACAGTGGATTTCCAACCAAAAAAGATGTATTTCATTAACATTTTATATTTTGTAAATTAGCACGTATTTTTAAAAGCAACAGTTGATGTGATCTTAAAGATGCTCTTTGAAAGACAATTTCTTTTCACACTTCTCACGTGTGAGAAGGATCTCTAACTTTTGGTAGGTTTAGTAAGTTTTGTTTGTTCCAGTAATCTATTTTGATGAAAGGAAAACCTGTTCATTTTATGAGACATACAGAGTCAATGGCAAAATACTAAAAAGGCTGGAAAAATAGGTAAATATGACATATGAATTTAAACAGGACTTAAAATTGTCATGCCTAGCTGAAGTATCCATCCAGCATAAGACAATTCTCCAGTTAAAATACATCCTCCATGTATCATTTCCAATTTTTTAATTCTCCAAAAAGAAACTTCTCCACTGAACAAAGTATTTTCCATGTATTTCAAGGCTTGAGAAATATGTATTAAAATTCCTAACAAATCTTTTCACAGACTGTCAGCAAAAGGTGTACTTTCTTGCAAAGTCAGATCCTAAAAATGTAAGAGTCCTTCTTTATGCAAGAAGATGTTGAAGGGATGGTGTGGTAAGACTAAGAAAAAAATTAAATAATGTATTATACAAACCACCTAGTGTCAGCTACCAGGCTTGGTGGCATTTTTTTTCTTTCTTTTTTCTTCAAATAACATCAAAGAAAGAAAAAAAACCTTTGAGGTAGTTTCTCCCTTTGTATCAATTGATGTAGGGCAAAAAGCAACAGTGAAGCTACAAAGATGTACACAAAGGAAGCTGCCCACCAATCCAGTGGTTCCAGCACTCTCTGCAAAATCATAATCTTCCAGCACTTAGTAACATTAGTTGGAGAGGCACCATCAGAAAATCCATTCTCTTTCAGAGGTATTTATCTAGCTAGCTAGCTTTTAAATAGGTACGTGTGACAAAAATTTGATGTGATGTCAAACATTTCACAGTGTTTTAAGATGCAATGAATGTTTTTCATTCCACTTTTATCTTAAAATAAAAATCACACATAAAAACTGAGATGTCCTGATTTTGAAATCTCAGTGAGATAAAAATATGACCTTGCAAATTACTGGCCACTTCCCTGCATACATTCTTCTAAACTCTAAAATGTCAAGAAATCTTATTACCAGTAAAGCCATGTGAAAACAAAGATACACTCTCATTATGTGTAACATCATTATAAATTTTTTCACTTCCCAAAATTTTTCCATTTTAAGCTGAAATCTTCACCCTAACCTGCTCATTCATGTTCTTCCAAATACATTCCTGTGAAATGGGTAACACATTTCTAAGAAGCTAAAATTCAGGGAGAAAGTGCCCATCTTACAAGGTGAGCACACAATTAAAATACATTGTAATCTAAGTATAAATTATCTGCAGAACTCTGGCTGACTAAATTTGCACACAGTGATCTAGAGATGTTCTTTTAACACATGCACTTTTCAGGTACTTTGGTTGGCAGAGAAAGGGGGGTAATGAGGGTGGAGAAAGACAACATCCAGTACAGTTTAAAACTGCTTTTTAAATTAACAACACATGAATGAAATTAATTGAACTACATTTCCTGGCAGTAACAGAAGACTTCTGTCGTAGAGGGACAGCATAGCACCTGGTGAGATTTCTTTGGTGGCTTGTCACCTCGAAGGATGAGGAAAGCATCCCCCAGAAATTGTGTACCAAAAACAGAGGTGGGCCTAAGCTTTCTTTTCTCCTATGGAATCTGCTGCTATTGCTACATAAGCTTGACTTAAATAAGCATTAGTAGTACTAGCAGTATTCTGGCAGGCTTTCCAGTTTTTCCTGACAAAAGAAAATGTCCACTTGTAACTGTTTATATTCCAGTAAAAGATTAAAATAATTTCTTTTAAGAAAGAAACACTTCTGGCAGCAAGAAGTTGCTTCATTTGACAATTAAAGGTTTTAGAACAACAAAATTTGAAAATGTCTATGAAAGAAAATTTGCAAAACTTTGTGGAAGAACTAGGCAAATTAAAGACATGGGATATTGTAGCTGCATATTTCTAAGTATGACACCAAGTCATGAGCTATATTATTCAGAAAACAAACTTCTTTCCTATTGCTAGCAACAACCAGGGTGAAACAAAGCTTTCCTGCTTCACCCTTAAAATACTTCTAGTGTTACTCACAAAAATGCAAACTTATTAAAAATATTACATACTATGTATGACAATTGATTTCTAAATAACTGTACTCACAAGACATGAACAGCTCTAATGAAGAATTTGTGCAAATTAGTTTTCAGATTTCTCTAACAGAAACAAAAAACCAAAGACTCCTTATGGTAGGAAGAAAAAAAAAGGTTTTAAAAGGAAAAAGTTGATGTAATTTAGAAAATACCAGAAAGAACCAGACATCTTTATTCATTATTCTAATCATTTATACTGCATTTAGTAACATGGAACTTACTTAAACACGATCTTTTCCCAGCTGTGCTTGCACCTCCTGAACACAAATTTCCTCCTCGGTGAACCAACTCAAGTTCCAAGTTTGTTCTTTAAGAAAAAAATTAAAGTATTGAATGGAACAACATTATTCAAGCTTCCACAGATACAAATTAATCATGACAAAATCCCAACATACACTAAATAAAATAATACTGTGAACTAATCTTTAGTGTGAAATAGTGCCAAAATACAGCTCAGAACAAAACAAACTTTATTAAGATATTGTCATATGTGATTTTAAGTACTATATTAACACAGCCCTATATTGAGTTGTGAGAGAAGAATTAAAAATTATTAATTCTGTGGCTTTCTTCTGTATGCACACACAGCATAATAAGGGAATTTATGTGCAAATCTGGAAAGACAATATACAGATTGTCTAACTTTCAGTCAATCATATACATCTAAAAAGTGCTCTCTCCATTGGCAGAGCTTTTGTTTCACTTCAGACAATCAGAGAGTACAATGGATATGGCATCAACTAAATATGAATACAGTCTAAATTATAATTAAAGCACTGCCCTTTATACATAAGTTAGTTAATAAAAGCCTAGGAGGTTAATGCTGAATGAAAAGCTATTCACTGCAGCTCATTAGTATGAACTAGCAGTTGTGTCACTGAACCTCTGCATGCCACACTGATGCTTTCTTTCTTAGTATTACTGTAATTTGACACTTAGGCATCAATTGTTTAGGACAAATTCAATAATTGTGTTTGATTTTGGAATTGGATGTTTCACTGCTGCATTATCTTTTACTCTCAAGATTTGGAGCAAACAATTCATGTTATATTCTCTGAGAGCCTGTTTTAGTAAGTCAACATACATTTTAAAAATTAGAATAAAGGACTATAATTCTATTATTCTGAAGTGTTGTTTTGCTAATTCAATCCAAACTGCAAATCTCATTCTAAACATATTTTGTCCTTTAATGCAAAATGAAACAATGTTAGGTTTGATATAATGTGACCGAATCCATATTAAAATCTATTCTAGAATTTTAGGCACATAACATATCCAAGCTAAGAACACCCCCCACCCCATCCCATTTAAGAAGAAACTACAGGATGACTTTTATTCAAAACAAATTATTTTCAAGAATTTCAGCTTCATCAACTTGAAAGAATAATACATTTTGATATGCAGTGTTTGTTAAGATACTTTCCTATGTTTTTAAAATAGCAACATTTCTGAATATTCCTATCCCTAAGTTTGCAGCTTATGCCATCCATTTCTGAAGGAATGCTTTAATCCTCTCTACTCAGAAAAGGCAATTTAACATTGATAATGTGCCTGCTCAGAGCTCCATCTGGTTGCTGCTGATAAGGGCATCTGTGTGACAGGGGAATTTTCCACTCTTCAGGCGATTTGCAGTGCTCACTGAACTTCTGAAAATCTACCAGCAAGGAGGCAGGGACAGGGATTTCATATTAGTGGACAAAATAGCAACTGTAGATCAGCATGTGCTAGTTCATCATGGGAATATGAAGGAAATCAGTATGTTTTATTTCTACGAACATTCTGATAACTAATTTGTAGAACAAAATCAATGACAGTCTTCCATTAAAACTAAGATACTAAGATTTAAATCAAAAAGACTACCTGAATGTTTAAGAATAATTTTCTAGATCTACAATTTTAAATTTCCCTTTCACCAAGGCATATGTGCCATTTCACAAAAAAACCCTCAAGGACAATTCTGAAAAATACCTCTTGCTGGTACATATGAGGTGTCATATGGTACTTTTTACTATAAGGAAAG
>WBNO01026882.1:0-26921 GCA_013400575.1 Peucedramus taeniatus | reverse complement strand
GACCAAAAACAATTAAATGCTTCAGAACACCTGGAACTAGAAATGCTCAAGAAAGACGGGATGGAAATAAGGAAGAAACAGGTCGAATGACAAGAATAATTTCAGAAAGTAAAATTACTTCAGTATATAATTTTAATAATGAATAGTCTTAAATATATTTAAGATTGATTACTTAAAATTAAACACATAATAAAATCATACAAAGCAAACTGTTCCAGTTTGGGAGATGATGTACAGATTTATTTCCATAAATACAAACTGTAAAGTTATATTAACATATCTATTTAAAAGTTTAATTTTTAACCCTGTAGTTCTTATGCAACTATCAAGTAGCAGAAACATGTAAATCTGGATTGCTGCAAGACAAGTTAACCACCTTGAAGCTGATCTGCCAGTTTCCCTCATAAGTGATCTTACAGTAACAGTACAGAAGGCTGGATCCAACACCTGAAATTCCTCAAATGTGGATAAATGGAAAATTTGTGACACTAGTCTAACCCTAACAGGAAGAGGTCACAAGGAGTACAAGTGACATATCCTAATCTTAGTGATCAACCATGATTTCTCTCTCCAGCAGTGTAAGCAGCAACAAAATGCTGCTCTGGTTTGAGGGATTTTTAACTCTTTGAATGAAAACTAATCAGAAGCTCTGTGTGTAAATATAAAAGTAACACATAGATACATTTAAAATATGTTTAGCTAGCATTTAAAAAGTGATAGAACATTGCACCCAGAAATGTATTTTAACACCATTTTTGTATCTTAAATGGCATGTCAAGTTATGGTTGTAAGTGATCATACTCTGATACATGAAATATTAGTTTTGAGTCCTTTGTATTTTTGGAAGGGTATTTAATTGTATTGATCAAACACATAATTGCTAAAAATCCCAACATTACTTATCCTACTCTAGCATATACCACTTAAAAATATAGAATAATCCTTTTAACTTGCTATGTATAGAATTTTAAAGCGCTTCTGTATCAGCTAAAATACTCTGAAAGAATACAGATAATATTTCTTTTAATGGAATAATACAATAATCCAAGTTGGAGGAGAATTCTAGAGATTAGATGGTCTAAACTCCTCTGAAAAGCTGAACCTTAGAGAGTCCTGCTGAGTGGAACCTCAGAGTCCTGCTGAGCCAAGCCTCGAATATTTCCACTGCTTATATACTAAAGACACTCAGCAATGAGAGTTTATGAAACTGCAATAAAAAATGCTACTCAATGGCATCACTTCTATGCTTGCAGTTTCTCTGCAGTCAGCACCTTCCCTGACTCAGTAAGAGTTTAGAAAATTATTTGCTTAGTGAGTATATCAAGTTCTTATGGGAAAACCTGGTATTACAGTAACTCAGAATAGATTACCCATTCAGACTACCTTAACATTAATGGTATAGAAGCAGGGGCTGATTTTCTTGGAGAGTGTATGTGACACTGACAGCTCTAAAACTACAATCAAACATCACCAAAAAAATGCTGCTGGTTTTGACAGTTTTTTAGAAGTCTAAAGACTATATGAAAGAAATTCCTGGTTGCTGATGTAATGAAAAAGCTCCTTCTATGATCGTCTTCTAAGTAAATAAAACTAATGTGTGGCAGAGAGATGAAAAACACCTTGTGATTTAAAAAACTAGCAATATGGCAGTGATACAGAAAAAATCTCATTCTGCAGAAGAAAGATAAAGTAGATTTGACAATTTGGGAAAGGAAAGCAAAACAAGAAATGCAACATAAAATTTTGATTTATGGAAACCAAAACCTTGAATTAAGAAGAAAACTAAATAAGCATACAACAATGTTATCTGGGTTTTGTGCCACTGCTGCACATAGTAAAAATGAACTGAGAGGCACATGTTTTCATCTTGCATAATGCTTGTGGTATGAAAATCAGAAAATGTAACCTTGATGTACCAAGTATTCAAAAAGTCCTTTTTGGAGAGGATGAAATATTTTTAAATGCTTTTTTTAAAAGAAGAAAGCTATGTAGTGACTAATACCATTAGTGAGAAATACAAAAGAAAAAATATAAAAAGAAAAACATACCCACCTGGCTACAGAATACATAAACAGGAAATCATTGTCAGGTGATCCAGGAGTCTTACTATAATCTGTATACTTCTTCTGTGTGGTACTTTTTATATCTTTCATTACAGATTCCATTTCTTTACTGAGGTTGGTTTCAGACTATGAACAAAGACACAAAAGGAGATTAGTTAATTTTACATGAAGAAATGCAGTAGCTGATTGTAAAGCGTAGCACTTTCATATTTATAAAACACATTTGCAGGTTATGGAAAAATATGCATAAAAAGTCAGTATTCTGTCTCACAGAAGTGTCAGGGTATTTTGGAAAGCTATTCTGATTTGTTCTGAATATGAAAACATAACTGTTTTGTCCATCTCCTAAGTTTAAGAACCTCAGTGCTTGTGCTATTTTAACGTATACTTGCACTGTACAGGTACACAAAAAAACAAAGCATCTCCATCGAGACTTGAAGGTAACAAAATTTAATATAATTTATTCTGTCATTCAGAGGACCTCATGAAGCTTTGTAACACATGAGCATCTGCAAATGGCTCTTTCTGTAAAATGGATAGTCCATGCCTTAGAAAGTTCTTAAGACACATTGTTTAAATAGCTTCCAGTTACAAGACTATTGCTGTTTTTTTCATTGCTCGGAAATTATAAATATATTTCATATACATGACACAGCTTTCAACGGTTTAGTTTTAGTAGGTAATGCAGTAAATGCTCTAAGTTTCTTGATAAGAAAACAATAGTATGTTGCCTTCATTATGAGAAGAAAATGAACTTTCCGAGGTTGCCAGGGTTCTAAGAGATCACAAATGCAATATAATGTAAAAACTGAAAGGTAGAGGCAAATTAACAAGGATCTTTCTGCCTTACACTGATGCTTACTGGGAAAGTTCCCAGCTGTTCTTGAAGGTCTTCCACCTCTTGCACAAGATCTTGCATACACTTGTTACTGTGACTTTGCCAAACGCTTCTTTCCATGTTGTTTCCAGGATAACAAGGAAGAACACTGTTGGCAAACTGCCTACACAGGGGACAGGTAAATTCTCCTTTGTCCACTGAAAAACCCTGGAGGACTTGGTCATTCTAAAAGAAAATAAAGAAGTTGCAGCTGAAATTTCCAAATGATTATAGTTTTTTTAGCTTGATATTTCAGGTGTATAGCTGAAATAACTAAGTCTAAAACCTAAAACTCTAAAGAAAGAATAATTAGAATAGTTACCCATTTTACTGACAAAGGTCTTAGCTACTAGAGACTGTCTTACAATCCTTCAACTCAATTTGTTTAAAAATTGAGAAAGTTCTCTCCATTGCCAACAATATCCCTATAATAAAGTAGAAAGACTTGAATGGAGTATTTCCAACATTTCATGTGTGTTGTCTCTTTCTGACGATTCCCATAAAGTTTGAGACTCCAGGTACAGGCTGATAAAAGCCTAATCAAGTAGCCATTGGCAGGCAGTGTGATAAGAACCCTGATTATTTATTTTATCACATGAAGGATAAAAGAATGGGCACTGAAGTACACGTTGGGAAAGTGAGGACATGTCCTCATTACTCCTGTTAACTAGCAAGAAAACTTCATGAGTTGCCTCCATGGTTTCCCATGTTGATATCTAACTGTATTATGTAAAAATAAATGTTTTATCCAGATCAACACAGGTCTATATAAATTATTTCAGTCCTAAAAATGGTACTAAATAGTCAAAATTATTATGCTCTCATCTACATACTAGTAAAACATGCTAGGATGAGAAGTTTCCTTAAATAATCTAGAATCTTCAAGAACACAATTACATGGAATTACAGTTTGTTTCAAGTTTCATAGAGAATCCACCAGAAAAATGACTTCAGAATTTATAGGATGCAAAAAATCACCTTTCCAAAATTCTGTAAAGTGAGACTCTACCATGAAAGTCCAGATTTTGCTGCTTTATTACTTTATGTGATTTTTATCTTGATGACACAATTGCTGTTGCAAGTAAATCTGAATGAATGTGGAAAAGAATTCATCAAGGGATCCAAGAAAGATTGCACACCTAGTTTCTTAAAGGTTAAGTTTCACACAGTAGGAGCAATGCTAATACTAAAAATACAAGGAATTGCTCACAGTTTTTCTCAAAATGAAAAGAAATCAACAAAAATAACAAAAATCCTAAACCAGAAAAACAAACTAACAAAAACCATAAACATCCTCCTCCACCAACCATCCCTCTCCCCCAAATAAACAAAGCCCCACCAAAAGACCCACCAAACCCAAAAACTGAAGAAATATCCTGTAAAATACAGGATGAATAAAAATGCTGGTTCATATGAAACAAGAAATCATCACTTTGTCTTTATTTTTTTGTGCTGGTTAATTTTACAGAAGATTTTTTCTGATATATCAGAATAACATGAAGGACTTTTGTTAATAATGTCAAGATGCAGTAAGAGATTAAGTTATTAAGTTCTTGAAACATAATGAAACTATTCTGTACAGTCATACAAAACATTTGATGGCTCTGATTTGGACAGCATAAATCCAACTGATTTCAGTAAAAGCAGTTCAGATCCAAATAAACAACTATGACTTAAAGAGTTTTGCTTACCCGTAAGGATTCCATGTAAGATTTGTGACAATCTATGTGTAAAGTGTGACCACAAGTTTGTACATAAACACCTCCTTCCCAGCCTATTGACACTGCTTGTAGGCAGGAACTCTAAATCAAAGCAACAACAGTAACAAAAAACAACAACAATTATATATAAAGCTACAAAAGTATTTACAAAAACTTCAAGATTTACAAGATAGACAGATTTCTATTTGCATGCTACCTACTTAAAAGATATCCTGAGGAAATAAAGAAAAAAAATTATAAATGTGTTTATTTATGCTGACTGACATGGCAGCTATTACGGTATTCTTTCCAATAGTTAAACTTCTGCAGTTCTTGACACTTAAGATAACAACTTCTTTAAAGAATCTCTTGTACTACTGCATGAAGGTGGGTCTAACTCCAACAGCTGTTCCAATAGCAGAAGTTGTCCCATTTACAAGGGCAATATACTGTTCCAACACATTTCATTAAGTTTTGAAGATAACCAAAGTAACAATACCATAGTTATGTAATTAAACCACTATCTGTTATTAAAATTCAGTGTAAACACTTAGGGGTTTTAATGAGTTGTTGAACAGTATCATATATAACTCATCATAATTAGAAAAGAGAACAAATACTTGTTTAGGGAACTCTGTTGTATAATAGGTTTGTTTTGAAAACATTGGCCTTATTGGAAGACTGCACGAAGAGCCCACAAGTCCAAAAAAGTTACCCCACTGGTATTTTTTTCAGAAAATAATGACCTGAAGAAACAAACACCTCTGGCAAATTTATAAAGAAATCTAGAAAATTCTCTCACAGAATATCAAGCTATAGTCAATCTAAATATTAAATTTCCATTTCTCAAAAAATTCATACACAGACTGAAATATACATTCTGGTTATACATTTAAAGAACAGAGAAAGATTTATGGCTACCAGAATTGGAAAATAATTTTTAGTGCGGCCTGACCCTAAAACAGTCTCAATGTATGATGCAAAATCAGAGTACCATGAATAACTTTGATACTTGCATTTTCTAAGGGTGTCCTAGTATGGTTTTTTTTCCTGCATATGAGCAGGAAATAAAAACAAAATTACAAATTTTTGCTATGGGACATGCTCCTGTTTACCATGCCTCAACCTGTCATTCATAATGTGCCGTAAGTCTCTCAGGCCATAAAATAAGGAAGACTCTGGCTGGTTGCTGCCTGATTTAGTAGACTGCAGTATTAATAAGGTTGCATGATACACCTGGCTAAGTCCCACAGGACCAGAAAAAACATTATTTACTGCATTTCAAAACATTTTCATTTAGAAAAAATATTATTTACTGCATATGTCTAATGAGGTTACTGAGTAACAGTTGCAAAAAGAAAAAGGAAAAAAAAAATAACACCAAAAAGCACAAACAAAAAAAACAAAGGACAAAACAACCTCAAAGTCTTATCCAGAAAGGCTTTATTCTCTTACTCTTGAGCTCAGAAATAAAGGAGAGTCCAAAGCAAGCCATAGGCTTGGGATGGAGCACAACTATATCAAGCTAGTGGTTACAGAGTACTGTGTGATTCTGTAAACAGTCCTATCAATTCAGTATATGAAATTTTATGTCCTAATCTTTGGTCATACCTCACCATATTAAAAATAATCACTCTCAATGATTTTTCCTTTAAGGGACGAAAACTATTTCCTGACAGCAAGCATCAAATTCCAGCTATGAAAGTGCAGGATGGAATTTACATGGAAAGAACTGATCTGTTTTGCCTAATCTCTATGCAGCACGTAGCTTTTCAATAGCATTTTTGTTGTTTTTTTTTTCTTCTAGCAGAATAAGAGAGATCATATTTCATAACTTAAAATTTTTACATCTAAGTGAAATTATTCACTTGCCTCCCAAAATCTATTAGAGGAAGGACACTTGTTGGGGAGGACACAGTTGATAAACAAAAGGACTTCTTATTGCTTAGCTCAGCTGAACAAGACACTCAAGACACTAGATGTTTCCATTTTTATGTCCAAAGCAATTTAAGGATTAGCTCTTTCAAGCAGAGACCTTTTTTTTTAAGCACAGTAGTGACCTGAAAACAAAAATAGCTAATTCAACTGATGTTTGAATCAGACTGGAATTTTTGAAAGTAGGATGCATTTGCTCATTGCATTATAGTGCATGTTAGACTAACCTGTTGGTAGTGTTACTGCACAGCAGGGGAAATACATGCCTTAGTCAGATCCAGGTTTTGGTAACATTTTGCTTGGAACTCGCAGTATGCAAATATAAAAATAAAGTGCCACTTCAGCACTACTTCAATGCTTTTTATCACTTCAGCCAGAAAAAATACTAATTAACTATCTGATACACTAAACCAGTATCATCAATGTCAAAAGAAGAAAAGCTCATCCACAAATTCTTTCTCAGCTAAAAAATAGTTTGTTAGAAATATTTTTTTGCTTAGGTCTTTCAGACTTTCACTTTCTAGCAAGGAAATGCATGATATTTTCCTTAGAATAAGATGCTTTCTAAAAAGATTGACCAATTTTTAGGATTGTATCAAAACAGTTATGAATTTTACTCTACATTAATCTACATAAGCAAGCCTGGCTGCAGTTGGCAAATTTTAATTATCTGTGGATGTCATTATGAAAAAACTAGCAACTGTGTTAGAATAAAAAATGCCAGTTTTTCCACTTTAAAGATAATCTTTAAGCTTCTAAAGGCTCATTATTTAGTTAGATACACTGAAAAGCTGGCATCTCACCTAGGACTAATCTATAGAAGCTAATTTAGGGTCACAGGTTCCATATTATTCTCCCCAAAAATGGTTTCTCAGAACAGTTGTGTATTATCTGACATAGCTCTTTAGGGCACTAGCAAGGGAAGTCACAGGCAGCCCTTCCACAAAGGTCTGCAATTAAACATGTCCTGCTAAGCAACAGGAATTGCTTCTCAAAATTAAATATGAAAAGCTGTAACTTGGTTTTCTGAAGTAGTGTAAAACTGTTCAGAACAGCTAACAGAACTGCAAAACAGACATTTACTATCAATTCATGTAAAATTGAGCTACAGATGTTGTGCAGAGTTCAGGATTCAGTAGAAGAGGATGTATTCTACTGGTTTCTCCTTCCCATCCACTCATACTCCCCTTCTCTGCAGTGGTTCAGAAGTCTGTAAGAGATTAAAACAACTCCTTCCACTTACTTTGCGCTTCCAAAATACTTTTACCTGATTAAGAGCAATTCCTTGACTGGGTCCTCTGAATGGCTACAAGAGAACTGGTGTTCGCTTAGACAGTGAACCCAAATTTCAATTGTGTGGTCACACTGGATTGTGAAATACCTTCTTCTAGAGAGTATCTGTGTGGGTGTTTAATGACTGTGTAGCCTGTAGATACACTAGATGCCTGTGTCCAAAAATATACCGGGAGAAAGCCAGAAACTATTTAAAAATAAGAATCCTATCAAATGTTAACACTTCAGGATGGCTGCAACATGAAAAAACATTCACTAAATGTAGAAATGAAACTAGGAGAACTTTAAGTTGTAATTTCATGTATCTTTTTACCTACAAATTTTTCTTAAGTGGTAGTCTAGTTCACATGAAACCCTTACATCTTTGAAGTATCGCTGTAGCGTTGTCAGCCTCACGTCGTGCAGCGCCGCACAGGTGTCCCAGGGATAGATCTGCTCCTCTTCAGTAGTGGGGAGCCTCCTTGGCTCAGTGCTATTGCGGCACTGCCCCAACACTGCGTGAACAGAAGCAGCAATACACAGTGCCATGGGTAACAACAGGCTGAACAACTAAGAGAACAATCAGGCAATTTTGGTTTGTAACTATAATGTGCTTTGTTGATGTTAAAAAGTAAAAACTTACTGAAGAATGTGAATACTGAAAGTTGTTCTTTTGCACTTGTACATTATATATATATACACATATATACACACACACACAAACACCTATATCCACTAAAATTCATATCTACATGCAGATACGCTGATGGCTGTTTAATTTTCTTTTCCTTCCAGTACCGATTTTCCTGCAGGCCTGTAATGCACTGCTGCATTTGCAAAAGCTAATAGAAAGAAGGAGGGAATGAGACAGTTTGTTCTTTCCCCAAACTTTTTAAAAGTTCCTTATGTGTCTCATAGAGGACCATCCAAAAAAAAAAAAAAAATAGGAAACCCTGTGCTTCCAGACTTCACAAGACACAACAGGATTTATGCACACATGCTAAAAGCTGCAGAAACACTACTTTTCCTACAAGCCAAACATTCATACCTGAGGATGCCTGTAATAGTACAACTAGCCCTGTAGGTCTGTCTTCAGTAGAAGGGCCACTTTGTCCACAAATAACACAGTCATATATTGCCTCAGAAACATGCTGTTCAGATGTAGCTACCTCCATGGCAATGTCAGCATCTGGTGATTCTAAAAACAAATAAGAACATTTATATTAAACAGAAGTAAAGAAATTCAATTGAGGATTTCCATCTAAGGATGTCCAATCCATCAGCATTGAGGTAGTGATGAAAAACTACAAAATAATTTCTCTAGGTTATCTACAACTAAAACATTCTCAGTTGCTTGAAATGAATCTTTCTGCTTCCAAGAAAGACACCTACAAAATGAAGTACATGTTTTTCCATAGGCAAAATTACTCCCTGTGGAATTAAATGTTTCATTTGAATTTCGTATTAAACTTGATCTCTTAAAAACTTCTATAAAACAGAGATCTAACTGCTATCTCATTAGATATTATACTGGAAACGTTGAACATAGAGAGATGAAGGGCAACAATATGACTCTCTAGTAAAACCAGATTTGCTCATAGCTGACTGAAACAACCACTTGAAGGAAAAATGCCTGTTTTTTTCATGGTTCACCTTGCTCCTTCCTAGGTGCACAGAAATGTTCAAGGGCTAAGGCTCAGCTCTGAAGTATCAAAGCCACTGCACTTTACATAGCTTTGATCCCATGGCAGTTGGTGGTGCTGATTTCAGGGCAAGCCATTTTATGTGATGTTACAATCCGAGTTAAGAATTCTTTATTGGCTTGAAACAAAATCACCTTAGGACTAAATGATCCACTCCTGGCTGCTCAGGAACACATACAGTCAGCCTCTTGATCTAGAATATGTGGGTTCTTTGTGCCTTTCCTAGAACACAATTTTTCTAAAGGAAAACACTTCCTCCCTACCTTCAACCATACCCTTTATCCCTCTGATTAAGTAGGCTGAGGTACTGAATAGAGAATCCAGAAATCTTGAGTACAGCAACAGTTCTCATGCAGAATTGTTTTTAGGAGAACTGCTGTCTTCTGAAAGTCTACTACAAGTTTGGCACAGGAGGCTGCTGCCATAAGAAGAGGCATGTTGGGTGCCAGTCAGAATATTTCCTTGATATAAAAAGCTCCATGCAATGCTCTTGCTCACAGGGCTGAATCAAAATTACACTGTTCAAGTAAGTACTGATTTCCTAGTCAGTTATTGAGGGTCATATGAAAATGAGCCCTGATCTTCACTGATGGGCAGTTGTTAATATTGTACACATGTCTATCACCATCTAGTGGCAGCCAGATGTACAATGAAATAAAAAGCACAATGCATCAACTGCAAATGTCCAAAACATCCAGGAAACTTAGAAGCAAATGGTAGCACAGAAGGGAGGAAGTAAACACTAAAAGCTACTTTTTGTATTTAACATCACCTCATAATTGTGTAATGCACATAATGTACATGTACACAATTGTGTAATGATCATGTACACCTATGTATCAAATGCAAGAAATGACAAGGACTAGAGTTTCAGCTTTCTTTTCCCTCTTTTTCTAAAATATTGTCAATACAACAGAAAATATGCAACCATTCAATATTTTTCAGAAGTGTAGGAAGAGAATACAATGTATCGATCTGATTTTGAGCAATTCAATGGAATTCATCAAAATCTGTCAATATTTAATTTACAAAATACCATTAATTCATCATAAACTGCCTATTTTTAACTTGAAAGAAAAAACCCCAGAACTTAGGATTTAAAAGGTGTTTAAAATCAGTTCAATATATGTAATTTATACTTTTATTGCCTATGGGGAACAGGCACATAAAAATTAGGCTAATTCAATTTTAGAACTCAGTGATTAAGTGCATGCCTTCTTCACAACTTCTTAGATGTGGATGTAGCTAGGCTACTCTGGCAAACAATACACTTTCAAGGAAAGTAAGCTACTAGCACCAAGGAAGACTTCCTAATAAAACAATTTGCACCTGAGCTAGTAAAAGAAAACAAAGGGATATTGGTAAGAAATCAAAATCTCAAATAAGTAGGCATAGCAGAAAAACTGTAACCAAACAAAACCCTCACATCTTTTTGAATGGACTCTGATAAACCTCAATTACTCACTTAAACTAGCTCCAAAGATTTAAGCTGATTTCACAGATTTGTCCTAAGGATGGCAGTGGATAAAGAAGGAGCCAATGAAAAATACAAGATAAGACACATGGTACTGCTATCAGTTCACCAAGTTTCTGTCATGAGATTTGTCTTAGGTTGTAGTACACTTCACCCCCTTGCAGGGGGTTCTGGAACTTCTCTTTGTCCTTAGGAATTATTTAATAAATCTGAATAAATATGAGCCTTAAAAAACTGAAGGAGGATGGACAAATCTAAACTTTGACAGAAATCCAGGGAAGAGCCAAACCCTATCGTTCCCAAGAGTTTTTTAAAAGTTAATTATTTAGCTCTTTGTTTAGTTTTGCACCAATATAAGTAGAGACACAAAATTACAAAAACCTAGCACTTCCTACCTCCTAACAAATTACTGATCAATCTGCTAAAAACCAGCACATTGATGTACTGCAGAATGCATTGCTACCTGAATTTAATTTCATTTCTACTCTCTAGAGCTAAGGATGCATTCCATTATTTCCTCCCCCCAGCAAAACCCCCAAACCAAAAGGGCTTTGTAAACACAGTAAATATAGTTCACAATCTCCATTGACTGTAGTCAACATTTGTCCTGCTGTACACATTGTGTCAAAGAGGCCCCTTGGTATCAGAGCAACCATTAGTATGCTAATATTCTTTGCCCTGACCCAGCATATACATTCTCAAGAGATCAGTACCTAATTTATTTTTCTATCTGGGTTCAGAAGATTGAGTGTTAGGAAATATATGTCACCTTGCATTAAAACTCTGCACTTCTTTTTAGTCTAGCTAAGGAATGTTTCATGAAGGACAAAATGACATCCTGCTAAGGCACACATTGTAAGAAAGACATAAAAGATCATCTCCATACTTATCAGGATGCATTAAAAAAGTTTAAAAATCACACCAGCTACTTCAGAGACATGAAAACTATTGAAGAAATGAAAGATATCCTAGCATTTATAATCAACAACTTAACCAATTTACAAATTTTCAATACAGTAAGTAGTTCAGCAGCTTGCCTGGAAGAGATCATATTTTGTTTTTATAAAATTCAGACAGATCTTTACAAATGTAACTGTAATTTGTTAAAGGCTTTTATTAACCTAGGACTGAGTGGTTTAGTTTTGTTCTTATCAAGTCCCTTCTGAAGGTTATGAAGTTTCAAAAACCTCTTGCACAGAGTTCCACATCACAAGATAAACCATGGTCTCACCCTGAGGCAGTGCTTGCAAAGAGCTCACAGGAGCTATAACCAGGAGTGGGAAGACCTCTGGAGCTGAAACCAACACCACATTTTTGACTCTCTGGACAGTCCCTCAGACACATCAAGAGCTCTATCTGCTGTTCTTAGAACACTTTTCTTGGTTTATTTTTCTCCTTTTTTTTTTGTTTATCCTGCAGTCAAACAGCTAAAGACAGCACAGTGGATGCTGTTCTATCCTAGTTCATTAACATAACTGTTTCTAAATTTCACCTAATTACTTCCAGGCAAGCTTGAATGGCAATGCAGTTCTGCAGATGTCACAGAATATAAATAGAAAGTAACAGGGGGCACAAATGGAAAGTGCTACATAATTGGAATTTATTCCTACAGTAACTATGTGAAAGAAAATGCCAACCTTTAATTTTCAGAATCTCAGATAAATTTGTGTATGCCAATTCAAATAAATAATTTTTTTCTAAGAAAATGAGACACATTTAATACTGAATAATTAACATGCAATTAGTTAACTTCCTTTTAAGCCATGTTTCATTGCAGCATCCCAACAATCAAAGAGGAATACCTCACAGGGGATTAAAAGTGTCTCTGTGCACTTTATATTAAATACTTTAGAAACTAAGAAGTATATGGGTTACAATAAAATAACCTTTAAGCTTTGGCTATTCTCCATTATTCCTATCTCTTCCTAGGCACTTTTATTTTCAGAGTATTTCCAATCTTCTACCCTGTCAGTAGAAAGGTATTATGAAGTTTTTAAGTGCTATACCCAAAATCAATTACAACAGTTCTCACATTTTACCAGTGAATCACATCTACTTTTCATAGTTAAATTTCTAAAAGATCATTATGATAATAATATAACTTTGCCCAAATGACACCAACTGAAACAGTCACAAAACAAGGGAGCTGAGGCCTCACCATCCCTGCATTTTTGACAGTATTACTACTGTTACAATAAGTGAACAAAATTAAGAAATAAACCTACTGCTGGGCTTCAATCTTCAAGAAAAGCAACAGATAACAGACTTTGTGTGAGAGGGTCTGAATTCCTACTGATTTTTGTATGAATGGATTTTTTTTACTTTCCAACAGCTATTTCAGCACTGTTATGCTATGATTCAGGGTAAACCTATGAATTACATAAGAGTAGTTCTAAATTGAATCACTCTAGAAAGACTAGTTTCAGAATTCTCACTGTGTCTTGTGCTTTAAAATAAGAGTAACCATAGTTTCTGCAACATTTTCAGTAGTTTTCTGTATCATATAGAGGCTGAATTCACAGCTAAACAAGCCACTTAGATTCAACAAACTGAAGAAAATATTCCTTGCAAAAATTAATCTAGATTTTTAAACAAACCCCATGCACTGTAATGGCATATGAATTTACTTTCTGAGAGCTATTTTAATGCCAGTCAGAACATAAAAACTAATACTGGACTATAGTACTACTTCAGTGTATTTTCATAACAAAGTCAGAAAATGGAATGACAACATAGACACTGAAAACAGTTAGTGAAAATGCAAAATAATTATTAGTTAACACAATGCTGGAATTCTATTAAATTGTTGCCAAATGTCTTTATATAGAATTAACTTTATGAAAATGTAGTTCATTAGGTTGATTCTGTCTAGTGATGTGCATGATCTGGTATAACCAACATTAAACACTACATTTTACATTGAGGCATCTGAAGTTCCTAATTCTTTAAATACTAAGAAGCAAGCCATTTAAATCTTGCATGCCCAAGAACTTTTTCATGCACAATCATAAAAATAAAGGCCCAGGTCTGCCTACCTGAGAATTTAATATGAATTATCTAAAAGCTAAGTATTCACATTCCTTCACAAAAATAAATGCTGTGTAATTCACTGATTTAGCTACCATGATTCATCCACAAATAAAAGCAGTTATCTTAAAACATAGCTTATAAAACCTATGCATTTAAATATTTATGCACATTTATGTATATATGCAAATATAGCTATATAGCTATTGACAGGTACATCTATATCCATATCTTTATATATATATATGATCTGATTTCATATATAAACCCCATTAATTTCAAAGCTGCAATATGAAGAATTCAAAATATAAGCGACTGAAGAATCAAAGTTTCCCAGTTACTTTCAATTAGCCACGACTATAAAAAAAATTTAATAAGGAGAATTGCAAGGTTCTTCTTCCCTTCTTCCTTACTTCAACAAATATATTACAAACAAATAGCTGCCATTTAGTGAGGTTGACTTACAATACAAAGTTCACAGATGAAAATTAGAGTACTGCACACCCTCCAAACAACATCATATATAAAGTGATCAATTTCATAGAATCTTAGTAAGTCTGGGTTGGAGGGGATCTTAAAGATCATCAAGTTCCAACCCTCTTGCTATGGACAGGAATGTCTTCCACTAGACCAGGTTGCTCAGAGCCCCATCCAAGATCACTAAGGTATCCAAAACCTTAATAAGTATAAATTAATAAATATTCTCAGCAACCTATGAGCTGAAGGGAATTTAAAAATTTCAAAAGAGAGACTTTTTCAGCAAATACAGTTGTCAAAATATTTCTAACCAATGCTTAAACTCAAATCAAAACTTCACAGCAGAAGATGCTTGATGGAAGGTGGGGGAAGATTCCAGCTTTTTCTTATCTTTTAGAAAAGCTAATTTTCTATGAAGTGACCCAAATTACAAAAACATTTTCCATTCCTCAGCTGAACACAAACTAATCAGGATTATGCACTTCTACACAGGAGAATCTGAAAGAACTCACCCTCAAGAAAAACAAGACCTGATTGTGTGTCAAGACAGTATTTGAAATAGAATACAATGCTATCACTTACAGCAACTGAGGTGATCTAAAACTTATGTTTTCCTTAGATCCATAAACACATTTAAAAGCTAAAATTTCCATCGTATTGAACTTTGAGGCTCTATGGAGAAACAATCGTAAATGTTATTACTACAGATTAAAGAAAAATATAATCTTAAAAAGACAAGCTAATTTAGGGACATTTTATAATAAAAGTAAATACTTTAAAATATATCACACATTTAATAATTTCATGTACCGTATATAAACAAAAATTAGGAATAAATTTATGTCCTACAGATTTAATCTATTCTTTAGAAATTATGTGTTCAGTAATATCTGTCCTATAAACAAAGTTAAGCTCCCTAGGAAGTGTAAAGTTAGTAAGTGGATACCAAAGTAGAATCTGAGGAGAGGGGTTCCTGTTTGGTTAGATGGTTGGGGTTTTTTTGTGTGTGTCTTCGTTTTTTAACTGAGTAGAAACCTTAATACTAGCATGTGGGAAAAGACATAAAAGCAAGCAGTCAACCACACAAAAACTTACCAACATCCATGGCAGTTTCCATGAAGCTTTTCTGCCTCGAGGCAAATTCAGCCAACAGTTTCTGTTGCCTTTCTCTAGCCTTCTGTCGTCTGTGTGAAAGAAGGGGGAAGAAGAAAAAATAAGCATACATAATGGAGCAAAAAACCCCTTGAAAATGTCAAGCTGATTACAATTACCATCTTAAACAGTATCATTCCAAATTAAGGTTGATATAAAGGAATAATTACCAAGCCTAAAAAAGGAATCTTTTGCTTTCCTAGAGCAGAGTTTTTAAAGAAATTAGTGTTACTTTCTTTTGAGTCTGAAAAAACAGAAGAAAATCCTGTCCTAAAACACCCTTCAAAGGTGTTCACCACAGGATCTTTTAAGAGATTAGGCCATAATGTTGCAAGAAAAGGAACTCAAGACCTTAGTCTTGAAACTTTATTATCTGTTACACATGGGAAGAAAATGAGAGAGCAATGGCATTTGTACAAAAATGAGTACTTCTGTGAGAAATCAACATTTGCAAGTTAATAATAACAATACTAATAAAAGCCTACCTCACTCCCTTTTGATATCAAGCTTGATGACATGGGAAACAATTATGAATAATTAATTTTCCAGCTAAGCCTCCTCACAGAGGTTCCTTCTCCCCCACTTCCACCAAAATACTGGCCACCAACAGCTTTGACACTGGGATTTAAAGAACCTTGAGATTGCATCCAGATGAAAAGCCCTTATCTCCCTGAACCAAGCTGACTACACTAACTTCTCCTCATTGTTTGTCAAAGCTCTGGATTTATAAATGGAAAACACCAGAGACTTACTCTCGTCTATCCTTCTATTTACACTGTTTCAGTGACCTGTACAAGGCTATATGACCAGCTATATAACCCCCTATATAAATACATACTGCAGTGGGTAGAGGAATATTGATGGATGTAAAAAGATAAAGAAAACAGACAATAGTTTTCCTTACTTGGATGTGTATTTATGAATAGAGGAAATGGGAGAGTGGAAGTGGGAAAACCAAACAAAAGCCCTATACCACAGCTGCTCACCACACAGAAAATGCCCTCAGCTGAGGGGGTTTACACAGCTCCTGCCCAGTGCAGCTACAGAAGTTCTACCATAGCTACAAATTCTGTGCATCAGCATTTACAATGCATTTTTCCACTGCTCAGAGATGATTCAGATAACTAACATGGACTTTAAAAACATCACTTGGTGTCTGATACCCTGATGGGTGAGTCCTCTTTAGTCTCAAGCACTGCCTGATTATCAGTGTCCTGGCACAGCAAATGGCATGCACAGGCCCAAAGCAGCTCATACAGTGTAACCTGTCATCCAGAGGTGACTTGTTTATAAGTCAAAGTTTCTAATTTGTTTTCTTAAAGGCATCTGAAAGACCCAAATATCTCTGCCCATTTGTCTGCTATATTGTACAGTGATCATTTCTCAAAATGACTTCTATTTACATCACTAAGATTCATTATTCTGAGGATCAGACCAGAGCATTCATTAGACTTGATTTTATTTATTTCTCCCAGGAAATTTCTCAACACCTCAACTAAAAGCAGAGTGACTGTAAATAGATGCATTTAATAAGAAGACATAAACAAACTCTGACAGATTCAGTACAGCTCAGTAATTTTCCATGATGGCCCATGGGAATATGACACTGCAATTGAAAAATACTGCAAGCAGCTCAAGCTTGCTTCTAGTTCTGTATTTCAGTTTCTATGGCAACAATCCATTGCCTGAGTGATGCCATTATATGTTGAAGGAAGCTAAAAAAGGTGATTGCTTAACGTTCACAGTCTGCTCAGTCTTCACTAACACAAAACTGGAACTGGGGAGAAAATTAAAACAAAACAATCAAAACAGTAAAAATTGCAGCCTGGCTTTATGAACATTGTCACTCTATGGGTTTAGTCATTTCAGTTATCACACTATCCTTCAATAAACTTCATGAGTCCACCAACACCATTATAAATTTGAGAAGAATATAATAATAATTCAGGACAATAAAAAATAGTTGAACATTCGTTTTTACCATGGCTTTAGCCTCCAAATTTAACTGAAAACTTAGCATGCCTCCCACAGATCCTTGAAAATATCACATCCTTATATAGAGGGAAAGGAATGATCTTACCATTTACTACATGAAAAGTTACTTGTTTCATCCATGCCCCTGCTTCTCCTGTACATAAATCGAGCACTACTGAGTACTACATTAATGATTAGGTGCCCAAGATGTAGCTGTATTTCATCTAAACCAGCTGTTCATTCTGGCTTTTTCTGATTAGCAATTTTACATGCTAAACCTTGACCATTTCTCTCATTAAATGAACTATTGCGAACAATGTTGAAAATTAAATTAAATAAACACTAGCAAAACAGAAATAATTTTACTTTGTAAAGTATGTAACATACAAATATATTTGATCTATTTGCCATATTCTTATTTGTTACTTTCCAGTACAGTGTAGGTCTTGGACATATCAGAGAGATTTTAATGAAAAATTTATTTTCAAACAAATAAAATAACAGAAAAATTAAAGTACTCCAGAAACCAACTGAGCCAGATGACTGCACTTTTCTACTCATATTTCTAGAACTAGAACTACATATTCTGGTTACACAAACCTCTCAAAATATGCATGAACAAGTACTCAACTGTCTTCTTGTCCACTCCAGCCTGTGCTCTCTACTTCAACTACTGTGGTCAGTACTCTGACCTGAATTCCCCACTTTCTATGCCCCAACCTTTTAACACCGTGCACTGTCCACTCCCCCATGTTCCAGCCTTTTGCACCAGCCAACTCATCTTTGTAGCTGAGTCTGACATCCCCCAAAAGTCAATCTCTGTCTCTCATACCCTCCAGACATTTGCATTCCTATTCCACCTTCTCCCTCTCCTACCAACTCTCAAGACCCCATTCTTTCCCACTGAGGTTTTCTCTAAAATCTGTGTTTTTTCATTTGCTACTCTCCTCTGAGTATTTTTGTCCTGACAACCCAGTTCTTCATATATCTTCAGAACATCCCCACTTGCCAGCTTGAGTCTTCCCACATCAACTGATCACTTGCCCTGTCACCTTCTCTTTTTTCCACTGGTACACTGACCACAGGTTTTTCCTTCCATCCCAGTTTCAACACTACCCCTGTCATTTCTAGCTTTCACCTCTCTGTCAGCTCTAGGTGCCATCCCCTACCTGATTCCTCTTCCATAGGACACTCACACCAACACAACATTTGCTGAAAGCCCATGAGAAGCAGGGTCTCTGCATTCAGTTTCAATATTGCCAGTATTCTGGGGACTTTCAGGACTCATTATGTCCCAAATTAAACTCAAAACTGTCCAAACTTAAAAAAAAAAAAATTCAACCCTAAACAGATATCTGGCCTGTGAGTTTTCAGGCCAACTAATAAGAAAATACAAACTTTTTTTTTTAATAAGAATTTTTTAAAAATTGAGAACATACTTTTAAAATTGAATAGGTCAGACAAGCAAAAAAAAAAAAAAGGTAGAATTATTAAACCTATATATAGTAAACAAAACCCCAAAACAATCATGGTGTGATGTGTGCATGTGAATGAACAGACAATACAAATAAAAATTCTAAATTATCTTCAGGTTAAGCCACAAAAGCTAACACAATCTTAATTCTACAACTTTATATGTATGAGTTTTATAAAATGGCAACATAGAGTATGAGCATGTATATAACAACTTATTATTATTAAAATTTTCTAATTTCTAAGATTTAAAATAGCAAGGTACAGATTCTTCCTCAGTACCCAGGTAAATCATGTATATTCAAATCAGATAAAGAGAACTGTAGAATTAAGATTTATTCCTTTAGTATGTAATTCATAAAAAGTCCTAAAGATCAATCAACAGATGCACAACATACGCTGTCCTTCTACTGCCCCTTTATCTTGTTATTAAGGTTACCTTTCTTCTTTATCCAAAGTTTTCTTCTCTGCAGAACTAATCTTTTTTGGTGGCACAGGAGGTGTCACCTTCCTGCATATCTCTTCAATGATACGTTTATTCAATCTGCTCTGTACAGCAGCTTTCAGTAAAATTCTTTCTACTGCCGTCATTCCATCTCCATGAGAGTATCTTGGAATTTCTGGGTGGATTAAAACATCCACATCATCCAGCCATGGGGGATAGTAAGAGTTTTGTTTTCCTGAGAGTTTGTGATGCAATTTAATCAGCAAAGACAGTATGCTTTCCTTGACTTCTAGAATGGCTGTGGTTAACTGTGGAGTTGCACCAGGTGCTGACCATTTCATCGACGTTTTGGGCCGAACCACCTGATTCGCCTCGCTGGTGTTCCGATTGATGATCTCCTGAAATTTCTTTCTACGTTCTGCGACCAAACTGAACACCTGAGCTGTCCCTGAGTTCTTGGGGAAAAAAATTATCACGATTAATATGCAACAATATAAGTATAAACAACACACATTTCTAAAACTATGGAAAATATTTGAAGCTAGGAAGAAAAGCATCAAACTTAAAGATTCTTTTCCACTCCCAAAATGTACTGAAAAATTACGATAGCAAAATACTAAACCTGCATATTGTATTTCTGTCTGTTATATGCAAGTGCATAAAAAGCCAAGTACCAAAGGAAAATATCCACACCGAAACAGCTATCAACTGGTTTTACTCTAGTCTAACATACAATTCTGTTATCCAAGTACTATTTCCTTCGTTTTTCTATAATAGTAACAATTTCAGTATCTTTATGTCATTTAAATGCCTTTATTCAAATCTACTGAGCACTGTTGCACAGGTGAATACAGGTGAGCCCGCACATTGCCATGAACACTGTGCATTTTATCTGGATTTATTAGATAACATCCAGAAGCCACATACCCGTTTGCCAGCAGAACTTGCTATCCAGGGCATGTGAACATATGAGTTCAGTTACATTAATGACAGAGCCCATTTAGATCTATCTTACACGACTCTTGCTTGCAGTACCAAATTAAGGATACATATACCAAATCCACGACAGATATTTCTTCAGTGTTTTGAACATGAAATTCAGCACAATAACATCTTACCCTCTCCTCCTCAGAAGGCTGGGTAATTAAGAGATATCAAATACAAAAATGGGATTCTGGCCATCATCTCACCTACCTTCTTTATGTTTTAATCTATTTCATGCCATCTCCCTACTTCAGATTTTGTCTATTTTTCTGACATGAACGTGCAAAAGAAATATCCACTGTATTTTGCTACATCTGGCACACAGTAATCTGAAGTGCTGTATACAATAGATACAAAACCAACACTGACACAGAGATTGTATCATCTACTGGCTATAAATCTTTCAGGATCCCACCATTTATATATTCCTTTGTTTTCACAACAACAACAACGACAAATTGCTATTAATCATCTCAAAACCACTTTCAATATAAGCTTAAACTTACCTAGACTCAAGAAAGCTAAGACTATTCTACATTATTAAATGTTAGTAGTATCTTGGCAAGATCAAACAGGCCTAAACACAAAGCTCAAGCAGTAAGTTATCAATGGCATTTTATGTTTGATAGGAAGCTTTTATTTCCAAATACATATTAAAAATGTAAATGCATTTCATTGCTTTAAAGTCTACTACCTAAGTTTACCATCAAGAACATGAAAAAAAGCATGAGCCCTTGCAATATGAATTAAAAGGAAATTTAGGAAAATTAGAAGATTCCACTGAACGTTAAGGTGAGCACAATTAAAGCATGTTGCTAGTTAATTGCTTAGGAGAACAAACTGCACACAGATCTACCTCTCTCTGGAGGCTCTTCCGCCTTGAACTCTGGTAGATTGAGGACAAAAAAAGTCATTAAATACATCATTTGGAAGGAGGCATCACTTTAAATAAGTTCTATTTCTGCTATCAGTAGATATAGGAAAAATAACTGAAGGAAAAAAATATCCTAAGGAATTCATAAAAACAGTAACAAAACTAACAAAAATGCCAACATAGGCAACAACTTAAACTAACCTTTGTATCTACTTACTTGTGATGAAGCTAAACCATCGGAACTTGTACTTGCAGGTGGTTCTCTCTTCACCTCAGGAGCAGTTTCTGGTACTCTTACTCGGACATAGTTAATGAAGTGACGCATGTTAGAAACCAAATTACTACCTGGAAACCAACTATCGTGGCAACGCTCTTGTCCACTGGCAGATTCCTAAAACAATTAGGAGAACTGTGGTATACTTTCTCTTATTAAATTTCTCGTATTAAAATAATTTGTGCTGCTTTTGTAACTGCATTACAGAGGCCATAATATCTCCATGGGATAGGAACAGTATGTTGAACATTTTGTACCTCAACAAAGCTCAAAAACCTTTAAAAATTTTGATAATTGATGTGAGTCCTGTGAGGACCACAGGGCTGATAAATACATAGGTCTAAGTATTTTATTTGAATATAATCAAAGACAGCCATTAGTGCTAGCTAGCAGAAGTAAAAGGAACTCCAGAGAGTAATCCTAAGCTGTACAACCAAAGATTAATATAAAAAATCAGAACGACACAGAAGTTAATATCTAGAAAAAAATGTGGCAAATTCTTAATCAAATAGCAGTGCTGATCAGTTAAAAAACCTATGGTAATAGAAGGGAATCTGGAATCACAAAAATAATGGCTCTTTATATTCAAATATCATTAAAAGTAGAATTCAAATTCTGAGTTATTCACATATTTTTGAAGATACAGATCTGTAGCAATAAAATGCTCAGTGATACGGGTTTCAGGTGAAAATTTAGCGATTTTTAGACTTAATGATTTAAATTTTTTTGCATAATTTCTAGTACTAATTTACATAGTGGTAAATCAATGTGTTGTCAGACTACATACACAGAAACTGCTGAAAAACATAGCAAGACACCATACTCTTCCTCACAACGGTATGTTTTTATTGTTTTTATTACTTGTTCCCCATATAAGTTAATAAAGATGCTTTATTTTAACTACTATGGTAAAATCTAATTTTAAAAAAGACTGAATCATTAAAAAAATACGTTTGTATTTTGAAGAAAATGATGGTATTTATTCTTACCTCCTCATCTGATTCTTGTTCAGGAGAATTTTCCAGCCCCAGCTCAATCAAATATAAAACCATGCAAAGCACATGCTCTGATAAATTCTGATGATCCATTAATATCTAGGTAGGAAAAGAGACACATCATAGAAGATTAAGGCTTCAATACATCTAAACTTTAAAAAGAGTGCTCTGGATAATACATTTTGGACTTATCAGTTTTTGTTGGGTTTTTTTTTTTTGTTTATTTGTTTTAAATTCGATTAAAGATTATTTTGAGATTTAGAAAAAACCTAACCTTTGATCATCACCACAAAAGCAAAATTTGATTTTATTTTTTATATCTTTCCAGTCAAACAAATTTGTACCTTAAAGCTATTACTATTTAAGCTGCAATTTACTTTAACACCAGAGTGCCAGGTACAATTGCACAGACACCACTACTGCCAATTATATGCAAAAATCTGCTCCCAGCCTTCCCTCCCCTTTTCATGTGATCAATCACCAAAGGTCTCACGAGGTCCTAGTCCTATCAGAGATGCTGGCATAACTGGGAGTACCACAAAGGTTAACATCAATTTAGATCATAACCACCTTCACATAATCTGTTTTAGTTACAAATAATAAACGACCTTATCTTCAATAAATGCTCATATCTTTCTTCTAACATAGGTTTCAATGCATTGAGAGGAAGAACCACTACTGCTAAAATTAAAAACCAGGACAACTTTCCTCTTGAGAATACTCTGAACTACAGGAAAGAAAATGGCAAAAAAAATGCAAGTTACCAAAAAAGTGGGTGAGAAAATATGTTTAAAATTTAATTGTAGACAGGCTACTATACAAATTAGTATTTTTAGAGTGTAGCCTAGTAAAGTATTAAATATTACTTGGTTTTGAATGGATGAATTTTCTAAGTAGATAAAGCCATTAGAAACATCAGAGAGACAAAGTTCTTAGAAATAATATTGTTTTACAATAGCTTTTCTAAAATGTGACTGAGGAGCTGATTTAATCAAGCCCAAACAATTCTGAGATGATAGAGGTTATTTAATTAAAAAGGGGACTCAGTATTCTGTTAATATGAAGTGTGTAATTGTACCAGTTGGAAACAAAAGTCATATTGACCAACACTTCTGAAAAGTAGCATCACCAAATATAGTTTACTGTTTTTCCAAAGGAAGTCCCAAAAGCCAAGAGATATAAATAAAGGCTGATATGAATTGGCAAAATTTCACAAAGAGAGCAGGCATTATTTAAGCCAACCTACAGAATCAACCACTATGTATTTTTCACCATCCATAAATCTAGTGGGAAAGTATTTGGTATTCCAGCTAAAACAGCAACCTAGTAATGGCTAAGATTCTCAAGCTTTAAGCCCTTGAGGGTTCTTAATGGATTAAGAGAAAAAGTGGCCAAAGACGCCCAAGCAAGAGAGTAAAACACGATGCGTTCCTTCCCTATATTCTCCATTTTTGTTCCCTGTCAAAACATTATTTGATCTTCTATGTAGTCCCAAGCTCTCCCTTCCTTCACCAGCCTTCCTGTAGTACAACAGATATTTTCTATTCAACAGAAATTTAACAGTGAAACAAAATACGAGGTTTAGGTAAGCTGGGAGCCCTTAGAAGAGCACAAAAGGAAAGGTCTGCTCAGGAAAAACGCTACTCAAAGTAATTTTTATAGTCCCACATCTGTCTCTGCAGCACACTGCTTTGAAAACACTTTCTAAGTATAGATTCAAAGTCCAATTTCTGATGAATGGACTCTTCAAAAAGGATGTGCTTCTCTTGAAGACAGCAGCAAACTATCAAAGATAAAACCAAACATAACTTAGAGGCACCAATTAACCCTGAAAAACAGTTGCTATAACATTATCAAAAGCCAGAATGTATTTGGGAACTCATGTTAGAAACAACTGCAGTTATGAGACTTATTTGACATTGAGGATTTAAAGCCATTAAAGTTGTGTATTTTTGAACAGCTACTGCTGATGCCTTAAAATTCTGCAATAGGAGCCAAAGGAACACCACTCATGCCACTGTGCTCCCTGAAAACATCATGGAAGCACAATCTGAATGGCAACTCTGATGGTTAATACAGTGCTCCTCAAAGTAGAACAGAATCTGTCATCCACTTGGGTACTGACTTAGTGTGTGTATATATATGAAACAATCACTCATGAAATAATCAAAGTGGTAGGAAAAAAACTCATACTAGACTTGAAAAATAAAACAAAACCAAAAATATATAAAATGGAACCTGACTACTCCAAATAAACTTTAAAAAATCCTACTCCTAAGAACTTCTGTAAAAAACGTGGAAGTGAACCAATACACTTAATGCAAATCATGACTGTACCTTGTAAAGAAGTGTGAAGAGCACAATGTGCAGGGTTTTACAGTGCAAAAGCTTTATGAGACCTCTGTAACTTGGATGTAGTGGTGTTCTCTTCTTGTAAGGAGGCCATGGGTTTCCAGGGAATTTGCCACTTTGCTTTAAGCTGTTGAAACAAATGTGAAATGTTGAAACTACTGTTAAATACTGCCATAACGTAGAAACCTGCCACTGCTATAGATAAACTTTGCTTTGTGTACCTAAGAGTAAACTAAATAAAAATAGATAAGACTCCTACAAGTAAGTTGTAAATTAATTTTAAACAGTATCTTTGGTTAAGTTTTTTATCTGTGATGATATTCACTACTTTGTCTGTTGCCCTTCAGGTGTATTTTTAAACATTTATGGAAGAGTAAGAGACTAAGACAACCAAAACTCTGATACTGCTTGTCAATTTATAGACTATTGACTCAAGAGCAAATCTGGAGCTTGAAAACACTGATAAAGTCGTTAGCATTACCAGGCAGTGAAAACAAAAAATTTGTTGTGGAATGAGCAAGAGTACAATGCTGCATTTCTAAAAATGATCCAACTTACAATGCTGTGTATCTGTCCATTGCAGACTGCACATCTCTACGGTAAACTGTTCGAAGTATTACCATGACAGGGTCAAATTCCTTATCCCAAACTTCAGCTGTGGTTTAAAAAAAATTACATTTTAACATTCTCTTTAAAGACCTTACCACTTATTTTAGATTCTCTCCTTAACCAGCTTTAATTATGTCACTTCTATTATATAATTTTTCCTTGCAAACTACAGCCATTTATAATAATTCTTACTAGTAATACTTTCTATACTAATAATTACCACTCTTTATCAAACTAGAAAAATAATTTTTGTGCAATTTTGATTGGTTTCAAAACAAAAAAATAATACTCTATTAAACAAACCTCAAAACATCATTTCTGTAAGCATCTTGTTTGGCTCCTTTTCATTTCCAAGTACATGTGAGAAAGGCTTACATTATTTTTCACTTGGTTCATGATAAGCACAAGCCTCTTAAAAGTAGGAAGTAGAGACTGTGGAGCTGTTAGCAGGTAGATGATATTTTACCATTAAGTGTAGTGAACAAAATTGCTACAACACAATTTCTTGTTCAGTATCAAAAATGGTCAAGCTCTACATTAAAAAATATTTGTGATCAATCTGTTACAAATATGCCTTTGTTTTATAACTAGTATCTATGCATTATTTCAGCACGAAAATCTAGTTACATTCGTTTAATTTAGTAGCTCTAAAGTGACATCCAGAGTGGCTGTTCAGAGCAGTAACAAACAGAAAAGTCTAAACAGTCTATAAAAATATCCTACTCGATGGTTTTCTATTTACAAGTTATTAAGAAATAAAACTAAGTTCCAGTCTAAAGCCAAGTGAAGACATTAATTCTATTAATTGTTTTGAAGTGTTTAGCTCTCATAACACAACAAAATGAAGGCAAGATTCAATGACCCAAAACAAGGAAGAAACCCAGGGGATACAGAATTTTAGCTCCACCAGCAGGCGTAACACAACACAAGTGCTTACAACATTCCTCAAGGTTTCCACAAGCAGAAATAAGCAGCTTTACCACACTTCTGAGATTAATTTTCCCCAGGCAGGAAGACAAGTGCCTATACTCACACCTAGTGGTCTATCCTCTTCATATTAACCCCTGCTAAGGCTAACAGTTCTACACATATCCTCATAGACTGCTGAGGCAGAACACCTAGCAAAGTTTCCATTATGTATTAAATACAATCAAATTTAGCTTGTGAAAAAAAACCCACATTTTTTCTGAACAGAATTTAGTACTGCAGTTTGAAACACACACCAAGCTTGTTTAGGCTGCTAATGCATAATGAGAAAAAA
>WBNO01026879.1:0-17278 GCA_013400575.1 Peucedramus taeniatus | reverse complement strand
TTTTATTTGATTCTTGTAAGGCAAAGCACATGGGGCTGAATGCACAGTGTGGCTGATAAAACTATTGATCCTCACACACATCAGCAAAGTAAAGTATTGTGACCAAAGCAATATATTTAACCTATGCTGTTCTGTGAAAAGTCATTCTGTTTTCCATAAAAGCATAATTCCCATNTGATGAATAAAGTCACTTTATTTTGCTGTTACATGTAGGAACCCAAATGCTCTCTGAATTTGTTGTCATTGCCAGTTGCCATCAGGGAACACCTCTTGTTCTTTGACTCTATGAAATATAGTCTTTTTTTTTCTCATCAATCTGGAGCAAGAAAGCAGGCACTTACAAGGGAGGTAGTTTTCACAATCAGCCACTTAAGCACTCTCTTTTCCTGCTCCAACTCTTAAATACACTGTCTCCACTGTCAATCTGTAGTTTCCCAGGAAAAAACTAATACAACTTTCTTTTCTACAATGGTAGGTCTTTTTTTCCAAAACAGTGGGAACTATTTAAACACTGTGAGTATCCCCTGAGGATTTTGGAGCAATGTCTCTTTTCTGTTCAATGGACACATGGGTTTGTGACTGTGGTGTTGGAGAAGCCACTGTACTGAGCAAGCATGTCATCAAAACCTATAGAGAAATTTGATGTGTTTAACCACATTTCTTCAGAGTGTTCCATCTTGGTGCAGCAGGCAAAGTACAGGCACACGGGTGCTATTAAGACATTAAAATCACATGGAACAAGCAGTAATAACACCAGGAATCTCCCATGCCTTTTATGTTTTATGGTCCATGCTGCTGTGCTGTTGCCATTTCTGTAAGATTGGCATGGCAGAAATCTGAAGAACAGAAATCATCACAGTTCTTGTATTGCTATTGTTCCCACTAAGAATTACAGATCTGCAGTACAGTGCAGTCCCCCAGCATGTTCAATCCTTTACCTGTGCTCAGAAAATGCATGTATTTCAGAAACTGCTTATTTCTGCTTAGTATTCCCATCTTCCTCCTGGTGCCATCACCTTATCTGAGCTGCTAAATGACCTGTCAGAATCCTATGTGTTTCCCACACACAAATCCATTCAGTATGCAGATCTCAACTTTTTTGTTTGACAGGCTCCGAGAGAGCCATGGCAGAATGAAGAGTTCCCTGATGGCAGCTTGAAAATGCTTTGATTCACTAAAAGAAGATGAATCAGTGCAAATGTGCAGTTTGACCACAAGTCCTGCAGTTCTGGCTGATTCCAGCTGGCTCTGTAGTGCAGTCACAACACGTTGCAAGAGAGGATCCAGAACACAAACAGCTAGCTCACCATCTGGAAAAAACAGCACAGGATTCCTGCCCAGAATAGGCCCCTGCTGTCTTTATGCCATTGTTATAGAAATTAAGTAGGAAACAGCTGGCCATGTGGACACAGTTATTGCAGAATATCACTTCTGCAATAGGGTAGCAAGAAAGGTCACTGAAAATGTCCATGTGAAATGAGATTTTCATATGGACATTACTTGGTCAGCTTGCAACATCTATTTTAGGGGTGGGGCTTGACTTCTTTTGCTGCTGTTCTTTGCCTTCCTATTAGGTTAAACCTCAGCAGTAATCCCAAGAAAGAATTTTGCGCTCATTACAGGGATAAGAATAGAAGATAATGATAATATGTTAAAGTTTTTGATGACTGTGCATACAAATACCATCACAGAGAACTGTTGCTTAAGACAAACTACTTCATGTCTGAAAGCCTCAAGACAGAGAAATTAAAGTTAGTTATCTTGTCATGGTAAAGTAAGTCTTTAAAAATCCCTCTTTTTCCACTAGTGGACACTTTGGAAAAGTTTGGGGAAGAGGTTGTTTCAACTCTGTGCTTGGAAGAAAAAGTCAAAGTACAGTAGGAAGAAGAAAATGCTGAACTCCTTAGAAGAGTAACTTAATCCAAAAGAATGCTGAAGCATGAGGAAACTGAAACAGGCAAATATATACAGACAGCTTATTGTGTGTCTGGGTTTGGAGATCACTTGTGCTACCAGAAGTAAAGATTAATAGATTTGGATCTTTTTCAAGGCCTGTTGCTGTCTGCTTCCACCATTGTGCATCCATGAATACACGGACTCTAAGTCAGATTGCCCATGAAATGGAACTCAGTGAAAGGTTATGCTCAGGCACAGGGGAGCCTGTGGCTGCTGTACTAATCACAGTGTCTAAACTCAGGGACCATGGCCTTCCAGCTCTCAGAAATGGGTTATTAAGCACCAAAATCAGAGGCAAGAACAGAATAAGCATTGTACTATTTTCAGCAACCTCAGGAATGTGCAAAAGTGGTGGCTTGATGATTTTCTTGAGCAAAGACAGTTTGCAGAAGTCCCCTTTTGACATAGCATAAACCCCTTCAATTTTTGTCTTCAGATCTTTTAATGAAAAAGGATGCTTGCAAATATGCAAATGTGTTGTCAGGTTTGCATTTTCTGAAACAGGGAGTTTTTGGTTCACAATAGAGTAATAGCTTTTGATCAGTACTCTGTAAATCCCTGCATGAGAAGGAGGTAGGATTTTTTTTTAATAATTTGGTTTAGGGTTGATTAAGATCAGTATGTCTACAGACAGACAGGTCTGCTTAATTGCTATAGATTGCATTTTAAGAATTCATGGATGAATACACAGCAGGTCTGAAAAACAGCAATACATTGAAGTCTGTGAACCATAACTGGTGCCTGGATGATTTGTGTATAGTTCCACTAAATATGTACCCCATGCATATGACATATACTTGGGTATTTATATGTAGACTTAAACTAGCATTAAACTCAGCATAAGTAGTAATTACAGAAGATGAGAAAGAGGAGAAATACTGAGGAAAATAAATGAGGTGAGATTAGAATGAATGACAAAATGCTTTAAGGTAAATATGAGAGAGCAAAGAGTGATTTTGTGAAGGGGTCAGGGAATCAGGGTTATTAAAAGGCTAGCATAGCATAATGCACAGGGCAACCAGCATGTGTTAGTTTTTCCATTCATGAAACTTTTTTTTTTTTTTTTTAAGCTGAAAGCCACACAGACATGTTTGGATTAACTTCTGTATTTTCTACTATCTGATAGTAAATGTTCTGTGTTGCATTTATACAAAGCTAGCCTTCTAGACAACATAAGGTTTTTCAATTACAGCAATATACCAGCTCTCTATTAGTGCTGTGGGAATACATCCAGCAGACAGGAAATAATTTCTATGAGAAATGATTTGCACTTCAGCCTGATTAAGGGCAGCACCATCAGGGTCAGCTTTCTGTTGCATGGCTTGCTGTCCTGACTATCATTTTCCTTCTCATTGCATGAAAGTGAGAAATATTTTAAAACTGTAAAATTATGTGAGAAACAATCACCTCCAAAATTTCTCCTGGAATGCCTAGACAGTTTTTTTTTACAACACAAGGCACTGGGAAAAATCAACATGCATTTCCCCATGTCCATGTACTCTTGTGAAAGCTCCAAATCTGGCTGAAGACCTGCCTTGGGACAGAGTTACTGTTGTGGCTTCTTGCTGTGGTTGTTGCAGTGTTCAGGTACCTCTCTCAGGAAAGCTGTAAAAGGTTTGCACAGCCTGCAACTTTCCTTTAGTTACTCTTCAAGTTAGGTGTGCACTGTACCATGTAACTTTCACCTAGACCCACTGTGGTGTTTTAGCAGAGAAAAAACATCCAGAGAGCCCATTTTTCAATTGTGTCACATCCCATTTTCACAGATTCACTATCTAATGGGGTTTAATTTGCTTTTAAAAAATACCCAAGGCACAGGAATATCTGACAGAAATATTCTGGAAATCCATCATAGAAAATGCTGTCTTTTCACAGACAGATAACTGCATGAATTCAAATAGGAATTGTAGCTTATGTTTATGTATGAATCCTTCGCTTTAGGACAAAAAATAATCACTAACTTATACAGACTGGGAGAAATTCCTCCTCTGGGAAGGCTTTATGTGATGAGATTTTTCTCAGCTTTCTTTAAACCGTATAACCACTGCAGAACATAGGGTAAACGCAATGAAATTAAAGATCCCTTGGAAAATCTGAGTTCTTTCTCATTATTATTATTCTCCTGAGTAATGCATACATTTCTCACTATCAAAAAAGTCATAATGTCCCTCATCAGGAAGAATAAGCCTCCCTGGTTTCTTTTTCCAGCTACAGCAAAGAACTTCTTGTATATTAATCCAATATCCACATCCAGGCTTGAAAATGAAATCTTGTTTCAAGTCAATTGTGTGACCTTATCAAATTCACTTAATTACTCTACAATTTTTTAAAAGGGAATAACTGAAACCCCAAACAAATTTATGTTCTTTAGTTTTGTCTTTAATGCTGACTGTGAGGGGTCAGAAGTTTGGCTGGCATGTTTTCTTTACCTTTAAAAATGCTAAATATTACCCTCTTTAGAAGTTTTCCTTCAGCGTCCATCTCAAGATTTTTTCAAACTAGCTGCTAGAGTGAATTATCTTACCATTGCAAAGAAGAAAAAGATTAAACAAGGGTCTTTCTGTCAAATGGTCAGAAATTATTCAACAGAGAAATCCCATAAGAGACCAGATTCAGCAACTGTCCAGGACAGCTGCAGAAAACTGAGGAAGCAACTGAATTTTGCAGGCCAGGTTATGCTCTCCACATCAGCAACATAGATCCTAAAAATTGTTTCACCTGGTAATACTTAGAAGTTTCAGAAGTTCTATCCCTTCTAGAAGTACTGTGTTCTTTTAGCATGCACTCCTTAGGACAGGAAAGCCATGGGGCACTTGTTTCTCCAGTGACTGTAGTAATACTATTTCTAAAACTGAAGATTGGTGATCAAAATCTCTCAAATCTGCAGGTTCCTAGGTGTGCCTTGATAAGTAAATAAAATTAAAGTGATGATTCCTCTCACATGCCATGTTACTCCCACTCAGCTACATCAATTTCATGGAGAGAATGTAGATAAAATAACATCCAGCACTGTGCAAAAATCGGTTTGTAATACGTGTAGGGGTTCCCCCCCTAATTAAAGAAATAAATGTAGTTAACAATATCCCAAACATTTTGCATCATTAAATTACTTATTTCAATTCAATTTCAAAAATCTCTTTTAGAAACATCAGCGAGTATTTCTCAAGAAGAGAAGGCTCTAACATAACCACAATTTAACTTGGCTAGGTGTTACTAACTTCCCTTGTGCTTATGTACTCCAGAGTGTAGTTGTATGAGAAAATTCCCTGTTGGGTATTTTTCAAATCTTCTCTTGCATCACTGTATCAGCCCAGCTACAATACAAATAAAGAATTTTATCTGTGAGTTCCACAGAGGTGCTTCTCTGCTTCTCCTTTAACATAGGTTTTGAAACTTTTCAGACCAGAAAAGAAGATCAGAAAATACCTCTTGTAAACAAGAAGTGGTGAAGTATTTTGCTTGGAGACAGAGTTCCTACGTCTTTGGGAACAATGTTCCTTGAAACATTTGTTATCATTTCCTCTTTTAAACAGTTAAATAAAGAGACCTTAAACCAAGGGTTCACAGAGATACTAGCAAAAGGTTAAGATAATATTTGTAGATTATTTTTTCATCAATGATTTCAAAGGGGAAAAGCAGCATAATTTCATTTTAATTGCTGCTCCCATTTCCACAGAATGGTGCATATTGATAAAACAGATGTAATCACGCTGTCTCTGGACACTCTTACTCACCCTGGATGTGGACATGGTAAATTAACCAGAACTGAATAGGAGGAAGTACGGGTTACATGAAAACACTTTAAACTAGTATGTAAATACTTTATCAGAAATGTGCTTTGTACAATGCTGTTTGAATCATTTGGCAGCCAGTCCTCCAGAGGCTGATTCCACAGTTGCTCGTGGTCCCAGTGAGAGAGAGCTCAGGTGTGCTGGAACTCTGCAGGGCAGCAGAAGGATCAGCTGCATCAGTAAATCACCATCTCCTCTCACCTTGGGCAGGGACAGAGGTGCGCTGCAGGGTTTTGCCTTCTTGTTGCAATAACCTGAGGGGTTGTTAGAGTACAGCAAACTTGTACACTCACCATGTCCCTAGACTTTTCAAAGTGTCCCCTTTCTGCCATGAAGTACATCTTACACTGAATGCAAGCCCATCTCTGTGCTGATGGAACCTGCTGGAATGGTGGGGGAAATCATTTGCAGTTTACTCCTGGTATCCAGGAATAAATCGAGACTTGATGAGGCTTTCAGAAAAACAATTTGTATCTGTGGCTTTAATAGTACAAAGAAAAGGTCCCGTGAGATGGAGAGAAAAGAACATATAAGAGTAAGAGAGGAAGATTGGAAGCCACTGATGTGAAGAACAGATAAAAGAATCCAGCCAAGCAACCCAAGCATATAAAGAAGCTATAATCCTGGGGAAAAGTGTAAAGCAATTTACTGAGCTAAGTTTTCATACTACTGGGGCTCCATGCACAATCTCTAGTCAAAGAAGAAGCAGATTCTTCTTCCTCAGAAGAATTTGGAATATTTTAACATTTAATGAAAGAGCAGGATTAAATGATCTTGTAATATACAGTCCTGTTAATGTATTTTCTTCATTAGTGATTAATTAAGTGACCTGAAAATATCTGAAGACAGAGAAACAGATTCAAACCAAAATTAAATGAAAACAGATTTTTTTCCCAGCCGAGAGCAAATAAAACCACCAAAATATTTCAGGTTACCTGAAGTCTACTGCTAAACATAAAATAAAGGGTTTTTTTCTGATGATTACTTGGTTCAATTCTTTTGCCCTTTACAGCTAGAAGTGTTTTGTCCAGCTGATACAGGCATTTGACCTAGAGGGCAAGAAGTACACTTAGAAATAAATCCAAGTAAAAAGTCAAGAACAAATGCTGCAATATTTTTTGTCCTGTCTGTTTTTCTGCATCTCAGAAACAACCCCGGTTTCAGGAATTCCACCTTGATATCCAGATCTAGTTCAGAAATCAAATCTGACATCTTTTTCCATGTTTCAAACTGCAAGTATGACAAAGAAAAGCAATTATTTGAAAATGCCTATTAAAAAATCTTATAACGAAACTGTTCTCATGAGTGAATGAATTAGGTTTAGAACTGGCCTGAAAAGTTCCTTATGGGTTTACAAGTTGCAGCAAGTCCCCAGAGAGCTAGATTCTGAGCTATAAACCTGCCAAAGTACACAGATCTCTGCAGAGCAGACAACGTCTGGGAGCTGACAACTTTCCACATGTCTCCTGTGTTAAATCACACTTTGCATAGACTTAAACGTAAGGTAAAAATGATAAAGCTAGGAAGAAGGAAAATTCCAGATAGTAGTAGAAAAACAAAAATAAGAGTAGTTGTTCCCAATCTAACAAACTTAGGAGGGTTTCTTCCTTGTTTCCTTTGATTTGCAAACTCCTGTAGAAATGATTTAATGTTCGTTATCGTTTTAGATGTGTTTTGCAAAAATGTTTATCCTTCCCCTTCCTTGTCTTTTTCCTCTGTTTATTTCAATGCCAAATGAAAAATAATTACTCCAACTTACACTACCATTCAAAACTGTTATTGTGAGATGAGCCTGGATGGCTGCTTGACCACCAGCTCAGCGCTTGGATTTGGCCTGGCTAGCACCAGGACAGCAGAGATAATAAATGCTGAACCCAGCTTTGATTCCTTCCATTAATAGAGACTTTTAGCTATTTCTCTCTGCCTCTCACTCTTATCACCTCCCTGTACTTAGCATTTGCATGAAATCTCTGAACCCCAAGTATCTTTAAGACTCATCCACCCCTCTATCAAACACAGTTGAAACTAAAGAACTGTTTCTGAAGTTCCCACTGATGGACAAACCACTGGAGGGCATAACCCCATTCCTTCAATAAACCAGGTAGGCACAGGTGAAAGCTTAATGATGCCCTTAAACTACAGAAAAGCTTTGCTACAAAACCCTAGCTTGAACCTCTGATTCTTTTTCAGTAAATAATATTGAAGGTAACATTTACTTTACCTTTTAGTAACTCCTATGAGTTCCATGCTTGAAAACAGAGCTATTTAAAGGAAAAATAAAAGGACTCTTTCTCTTGCAGAAAATACTGATTTTTTTTTTTTTTCAATGGTTTGACAGTTTTTTTTTTTTTTGGGTTTTTTTTTTTTTTTTTTTTTTAAAATATAAATTTTTCTTCCCATGCTAGAAANGGAAAGAGTATTAAGAGCAGGGCTCAGAAGTTCAGAAGTGTTTCCTTTTTTCACTGAGTGTATGCACATTTTTCAGGCAAGCTCACATATAAAGATTTTCAGATGTGATCACCAAATCATGAGTAAGAATGGCAAAAAATAGAAAATAAAGCAAGAAGTCTCATAAGCTGAAAGAGAATACATTGAATGTATTTTGCATTGATAGAATTGCATACAAGTATTTGTGAGAAATCTAGCACACAGTCTTAAGGGTGGGACAATGGAAATAATTCTATCAGAATTTATGTATTTTGGTAGATCATGCCTTGAATGATTTCTAAAGCTTGTATTTTATTTTTAAAAGCTGTGTTTTCCTTTCCTTCAAACTCTGAAGAGAGTTGTGCAAAAACGGATGTTCCAGGAAGAGAAAAGAGCCCTCATTTCTACTAAAAGCTGTTGTTTCTCAACTATTAGTTTTCTCCCCAACTGCTAGAGAGAAATTATGTATTTATGGAGGATGAATGATTTTTATGGGACATGAAACATTTAGGCTTGATATTTTGAAAAAACCACATAGCTACACAACCTGGCTCTGTTTCCACTATGTACTTAATGTGTGCTTGTAGTGTTTCCAATATTTATGTGGCATGGTCAGACAGAAGACAATGTGTTGTGCATGAGACTGCATCAATATAGCTTGCCTACATTTAATAAGTTGCAGTTAAAAACATTAGTTTTTAACTAACAGTTGCATAACATGACCACTTTGATTTTTAAACTGGAATTACAATAGGGAACAGTTTTTTTGCAACACTACCCAACTTCCTGCCTTCCACCTAGGATACTAACCTTCTTGAAAATCATGAAGTAATCCAGTTACCCTTGCAGCCACAAGGGAGCCTAAGCAACACACAAAACACAGAGCACTGAAGCAGTGTAAATGTAATGTAAATATGTGGGCATTTAAAGCACCCAGAGCTGCAGACCTGAAAGGTGATGGTTTTGATCAAAAGCCCTGCTTCAGATTGCATTTCTAATGCAGGTGTTAGTCAAGCAATTACATCCACAGGGCTCATGGTTCCTCTTTATTTTCCAATGTTTTGTATTTTCCTATGAATTTTTCTTGCTATTTCAGTGTTTTCTCTCACATGTGCATTTGTGAAACTACTATTGAGAAGAAACATGTTACCAAAAAAGGCCATAATAATTTTTTTTATGTAGTAATTAAGAATTTGGGGGTTTAAGATGTGAGAACTGACTTTTTTTTTAATATTTCTGTTTTCCAAGTGATTAGGTGATTTTGGATGCATTGTTTATACATGGGCCTGCTTGAGTCATCTAAAATAGATGTGATTTTCTCAGGCTTTGACAAAGTCAAGTTACATCAAAGTATTTCAAATTAAGCATCCTCTCCACTGAGAGATTTAAAACCACCAGTTCTTTTTCAAAGCCTCAGCTGCTACATTTGGAAGCATTTTAACCCTACCATCCTATTCTGATGCAAGTAAATTGTGGAATTTGCCCCATAGTCAGTTTCAATATGAAGCCAAATCAACAGCAGAAATGCAAAGGCTGCATCAGATGCCTGATCTGTCACGGGGCAGATCAATTTATGCAGAGTTTCAGCTGAATAACTTATTCCACAAGGAAAACCATGCTGGCATTCAGCCAGGAGATTAAAACATTCTTTGGGAGGCAGCACTGCTGATTGTCAAGACCATTTGGTGTGTGCTGGTTGATGTTTCCATAGGATTTTCCTAGCCTTGTGAAGCCTTGTGTAAGGAATGTTACTACTGGGGTCTGAGGAGCTTCTCCTGCAGTGCAGCTCTCCTTGCTGCCCAAACACAGGGCTGTAGCTCTACAGATAACAAATTCAGCTTCAAATTTTATAGGCCTCGAGGGATAGGAAGGATTGTGCTAGCACCATGGGCTGTGTAGGGGTGTGTCTTTGCCTCCTCCCTCTGTGATGGCACTATCCTGTAAACATTAGTCTGCCAAGTTAGGTACATGATGTTCTAGCAGGACACAGCCTCCTAATGATGTTTGTTTGACAAACAACACACTTTATTTCCAACAGGTGGTCTGTACGGGATTGAAGGCTGCTATATTATTGCAGTTTGATTTTGGTCATTCTTACAGTTTGAGAAATCAGAGCAAAGCCACTTATTTCTAGTAAAAATAAATTAAAAATTAAAATAGCCTATGGAAAGTTGTGGGTTTTTTACAGAAGAAAGAAAAAAATCATGACACTGATATCCTTGAATGGATCCTGAAGGAATGGAGCTTTTTGTAGTTAGTTTTACTTCTGTGGGCCAGAAATAAAATCAGAGCCCCATATAAGTAGAGTCCCTTAGTATCAGCCCCTGCTGCAGTTAAGGGGGGAGACCAACACTCAGAGCAGGCCAGTGACAAAGGAGCAGGATGCAGCACCCCTCAGCAGAGCCTGGGGGACACTGTGGAAAGACCCCTGTGACTGAGATTTGTTGTGTCAGGCTTCCAGCTTGGCTGGCACTTTTCTTCCAGGAGTATACAATCCAGGGGGGCTCTTTAAAGTAAGTCAACAAATTTTTTTTAAATGTCATTAAAGAAAGAGAAAGAAAGCACTTAGAAAAACTGGCAGGCAGAAGGAAGGACATAGGTTAGGCGAGGAGTAGAGGGATTGGAGAGGGTGATGGAGGAAACAAAGGGAAAAAAATAAAGTGAAAACAAGTAATGAAAGGAGTGACTATAGAAACAACTGACAATGTAAAGGAGCAAAATAAAATATAATCTCTTATGCAGACATTCATGATTAGGAAAGGTTATTTCTTTCATTTTTATTTCCTTGGCAGAGAAGGGGGAGCTGAGAAGGAGGAAATTAAGTGTTTGGTACTGGTGCCGATGGAAAATTTTGTTTCAGCTTCAGCTCAGGCAGAGAAAGAATTTTTCCTGGTCAGACCCAGGTGAGGGGTTACAGAGCAGTGGTAGCTGTGTCCAAGGCAGAAACCCTTAATATCTGTATTAATTTGTCAGGCTTTGACTAAGGAAAGCAATATTAATGAGACTTTAACATACTTGCCACTGGCATGTGACATGTGTCTATAAATATTTAAGGAATGATGGGATCACTTAACCACTCTTTATTTCAGCCTCAGTTCCCATCCCAAACTGAACTGGAAAATTTTTTATGCACTTTGGCTTGTCTCAGTTAAATTAACACCCCCACCCCTCTTTCTATACCTCCTTTCCTGTCTAGTTCTTCTGAATCACTCTCTCAAGCTATGTCCAGGCTGCTTTCAGCTCTGGTGTTGAACTGCAGCTTGTCACTAAAGGCACCTTGGCATGTACATAAAAGAGATTGGAAGGTGGAAATGACCACCCATTAAATCACCTCATCCCTCCAGTCAGTGTGGGATTGTTCCTGCAGCACACTCCCCAGGGCCTGGGGTTTTAATGCTTTGAGCAACAGAAGTTCTGCCTCCACCCCCTTTGGGAGGAGTGCATGAGGGCTAATAGATCACACTCTTATGCAATTTTTCCTGATACATAGCCTGCATTTTCCTTTGTTTGATGTCTTCACTCCGTTTTTCATATTTATAACTGGTGCTGGGTGAATCCCAGGTGTTTCTAAGGTTTATTTCTGTTTAAGAAGGCATGCAAAAAGCCAGAGACTACTCTGCATTCTTTAAACCTTTTGGTGCCTTCCTGACAGGCTCTGTTATTTCTTCCCTGAAACTGCCCAGGACCCAGTAGAAAGCCCCATTTTTCTCTATCCCAGAAGGGTAGAAGATTGGATACTGGCCAGTCCTCTGCTCTGGTAAATCTGTCCGTAGAACAGAGACTAAAGCCCTCATCTCCTCAATTTACAATATGCCTTTTTCTCATCATTACCCAGTAGCCTAAGTCCTCCAGTTTAATTTCCTGTACTCATCAGGCTGTTGCTGTGCTTTTTGTGCTCTCTTACCTAACTGAGAGGTTTATCAATCTGTTTTTATTGCCCTGATCCTTTAATGTCTGAGCACGAGAGATATTTCTTTAAGTTTTTTTTTAAGAAAGAAAGATATTTCTTAAGCTGTTATTTCAGTTGATATCCCATGAAACTCTGCACTAATCAAACAGGAGCAAGCAGGATCCCTTCCTTTGTTCTGAGGAAATCTTTCACTGCAGGATTTTTTCAGGGGCTGTGAATTCTTCCTCTGGACCCTCCATCCTGCACATGGAGCTTTGGCTGCTAGTAGCTTCTGCTACTGCAGAAGAGTCTCAGGGTACTCCATGCTTTAAGCATGCCCAAGCAGAAGTCCAACTTAATGATTCCTGGCAATCCTGTTCAGCAAAGGCCTTACATGTATGCAAGGCAATGACAGACAGTGCTTCCAGGACTTTATCACTATCTGGAATTCATTATGGGAGCAGGCTCCTTCCTCTTCAGATCCTCCTCCCTCCTTTCAGCCAGAGGGACTGCTCCTAATACTGTCATTTTAACAAATACCAGTTACCAGGGCTGTAGCAAGTGCCAGATCATACCTTTCTTCTGTAAAGGCTGAAGACATATTTAAATCCATGTTGCTGTCAAAATGGCTCCTGTGCTACAGTGAAGTCTATCTGCTCATTCTTCCCCTTTAAAGATTAAATTATGATAAAAAATTGTTCTGCTGCAGCAAGAGAAATAAAAAGTGAGAAAAGTCTGCTGTAGTCTTGTAGTCTAGGCATTCAGATTATGGGAAAATTATTTTTAAATGCCTTTACCTGAGGCATTCTCATTTTTTATGCAACAGTAAATTAAGTACACACTGTTCTACAAATAGCATGTTTTTTCTCTTAGGACACAGGAAGACTGCAGTTCTACACCTCATCCAAATGCAGGATGCTGGATTTCCTCCAGTCACGCTACTACTGCTCTAACACCAGCAGGACAGGAGGAAGAGGCACAAACACCACTTCTCCTATGTGCTTTATATGGTTTAAGTGTGCTTTTAGCCTGCTACACCCTAGCAGGGGAAGCTTGCTGGCTTACAGGCAGCACAGTGGTGATTGCTGGCATTTGGAGGTGCTCATGTAGCTTCATGAGAAGCTGGGGACCTGGCCTGTTTCCTTACCACAGAAATAGAGGTGGGAGAAAACCAGAGCTTGCATAGACATGAGGTTCCCATGTCCCTGTCCTGGACAATTATAAATACATGGTTACAATTTTTGCCATCAGCTTATTTTTGAACTATATACACAGGTATCAAAAACCTGAAAGCAGGGATTTATTGTCTAAACTAAATGGCAGTATCAAGAAGTAACTGACACTGATAATAAACTGCCATGTTGCCAGAACAATTAACTGGGAAGAGTACTTACTCATAGAAAGGGGAATATGATTTTTTTTTTTTCTGAAGCAGAGGACTAAAGGCCTTTAAACCAACCCTAAAATGACACAGGAAGACTTACCAAGAGTAGCATATGTACACAGGGAGACCCTTTTTGGCTCATACAGGCTTTACAGACTGTAAATTATGGTTATTCCTAGGAGGAAAGAAAAGAGGTTCTGTCAGTTGTACAATTACTTTTTATTGGCAGTGCTCTTTCAACTCAAGAAAACATTGGCTGAGGTTCAAGACCAAGATTTGGCTCAAATGCCACCACAATTTTTCAGAAATGTGATGAATGTTCCTCAAGAAATAGTTTCCTAAGGAAGCCACAAAAATGTGTCCAGCTAGGTTTCAGGATATCTAAAATGATATCCAGAAGTTGCTACCACTGAAGATCAATTGCCTTAAGTAATTTCACCAAATTACATTTTTACCTGTCAGACTGGCTGATACTCTCTGACAAAGGGGTCCCTGACACATTTGGATGAACAGTTTCATAAACTTTGATGTATGTATCCCTCTACACAATTCATCACACCCATCTCAAGCATCTGTTTTGAAGGATAAGCTATTAAAAAAAAAAAATTACCAATCTAGTAAGAGTGGAAGACAGTCCTGTCACTGTGAAGGTAGTGACATGTTGGCCTGAGGGTCAAATACTGAACATAAATTCAGTCAGTGATCTCTCATGCCTGAGTGAAAATATTCCCAAGCCTGAGTGAAAACTTCATTTAGAAAAGCTGATGAGACTTTTTTCAATTGCAGTCAAGGAAGGCAAGATGTCAAAAGTCTGTCTTCCTGCTGTCTGCCCTGAAGATGTGTCCCGATGATACAGCAGGGTTAAAGCATTAACCATTACTACTCTCAGTTCTAGAAAATTTAGGAAATTAGCAAATATTAGTAAACTAATCTTTAGCTTACCCTGACCTGAATCATAAATTGCTAGAAGAGACTGGAAATGTGTCATGTAAAATATCCCTTTTGTTCCCAAAACACCTTTAATGGTTACTGCAGTTATTTAGAACACACAAGGCTATTTGTACAATTTTTCTACAATGCTTTATACAGGAAGTTTCTAGGTACTTCCAGAGGATTCCTGTGTGTAATGGAGTGAAGATATAAAAGCATAACCATCAAGCAAAAGCAGGAGAAATAGTAATTTTTATTTGTAAAACATGCATATAAGTGTATCTATAAGGATGAAGATATAAAGTAAGCTCCGGTCTAACAAATATTGGGAATATCTTCTTCAATTTCAGATTAATATCTTTGGACTTTTAATAAGCTGTAAAAACTGGTATTTTTTTTCAGTATTGAGTTAATTAAATGTAGTGACATATTTAGAGATTTACCAGTGAAAGGCACTGCTGCTAGAATATTAGTTCAAGCCTCCCCTAACTGAATGGGCCTCTCCAAATCTGTATTATTTTACTCCATTGTTTTTTTCTTCCTGTGCTGTAGAAAGGTCCATAGTTAGCCCAGAGGATGTTTTTATCTCTCCATCAACTCTCCAGTGAATTCTTAATACTTAAAGTTTTGATACAAGTGTGATCAGATACTTCTTCCTCACACTCATTTCCAGTTATTTCAGATTATAAAGACCTGGCATACTCTCAAGCTCAGATCTTAAATCTGGCAACATTGCTCCAACAGACACATGCATACAGAAAGTAGAAGGCTAGACAAAACAGGATAATGTGAAGACTGTATTTAATAACACAGGAAAGAAACAGAATAAAATTCCCCAAATTTGATAAGATTGCTGCTAAGAAATGAACTTGTAGCTCAGTGAAATACGTAAGTTTTGCCCCTCTGCAGGCTATAAAAATTAATGCTTGCTAGTTAAGGTTTCAATACATTTCAATAGTTTGGTTCATAATTACTTGCATTTGAGAATAAATTGAGAATAAATGCAAAAATATTCAAAGTTCAATTGGAGTTCACTGACTAAAACTTTTCCCAGATCTTAAAATGCAATGGGGGAGATTTTTTCCCAAGGAAAGGTTAGATTGATTTCTGATTTTATCAGTTTCTAAGCATTATTAAAATCAGTGGTTTATACAGTTTCTTAGACCAAGAATAACCTTCCTGTTATTTATTAACTCTGTACCATCTGACAATACCCTCTTATGTGGAACAGACCAAGGATGTAGTAAATAGATGACAAAAGACCATAGAAACAGGTGATAACATATTCCTATGTCTTTAATGGAAACATTTTGTTACAATTTAGGTTATGTGATATTCTTGCATTTTTAAAAAGTGTGAAAGCAAATGCACAGAATAAAAAGTCAAAGGACACCAGTGAATGTAGATATTTTAAATGGCCAAGTCATAGAAGAAATAAAATACATTACACAAATAAACAAAGGTCATATCCACAGTCATGAATACACACTCTCCTCTACACAAAAACAACAATAAATAAAATCACATTATATGCAGATAAGTTCTACTTACATCAGTACAATATGCTGTGCAGCTTTCCATTTGTTTTCTGCTCAACTGGCACTAGGTTTCACTGTTGTCCAGTATTTTTCCATTAATAGGGAACAGCATCACCGTAAAAAAGGGGACAAAATTCCTGTCCACAGTGTCTATCCTGAGTCCTGTTAGTTTTTGATTGTTATACCCTATGCACAAGAAACACAGCAAATTCTACCCATTGCCTTCATCCTGCCTCTCCAAGTTTTCTCAGTACTTTCAGACCTGCCCAGTAAAGACTCTCTTTTCTGAGAGAAGTCCAGACCATCCCCAAGTAGAAAGCAACGCAGTTGTGCTCCTTGTGCCTGCTGCTAATGCACAACATCTGAGTGAAAACAGAGTGAAAACTCTGTTTGTCATTGGGGTGTGGGGGTAGAATTGTGTGTTCCCTGTGCTACCAGCTGACATGACAAAAGAAACCCCTAAAAAAAGATTTTTTTTTTTAAAATACTGATTTTGGTACATTTTTGTTGCTTGTTTAAGTGTTCTCTAGAAACATTCACGTGACAGAAACACCAAGGAACAGTTCATACAGAGTGGATTTTAACCTTTCAAAGATTTTTCATCTAATGAATCCACCTAGCATTTTTTAATATAGCTTAACATATAAACTGTAAGAGCATCAGATTATTCAGAGTAATTTGCCGTTGATGCAGAACATTAATTTAGTGGCTAGTGAGAGAATTTGAGGGAACTGTAAGCCTCTCCTTTTTGCTAGTTTATTAATGCTGTAAATTTGTTGTATGTCAGTCAGGACCTTCTAAAAGGTAAATTCTGGGAGAAGTAATGGCATAATAAAAGCCTATATAGTGATACACTGGACACAATTAAACATTAACCCAAGAAAGCCTCAAAACTGTGGCAGCCTTATCTTCTTGATCAAAACCAGCAGTTAACTCCATAAAAAGTCTAACATTAACCTTTTTCCTTTCTTCCTCTATGCATGAAATAAAGGGGGAGCTGCATTTCTGACAGACTTGAGGCTTCACTGGGGCAAACCACAGTGCTCAGGCTTTCTGTTATTCTTTAGAAGAGAACAGACACTATTAATGTCTGCTGCACAGCTTGCTGACCCTGCAGACAGCCAGGTCTGACGTCTCTCACAAACAGCTATTTGTTTTAATTTCAACAATCATTTTTCATCAGTCTCAGAGCTCAGACGTTAAAAGGTATCTGAGAATGGAAAACAATTCAGCCCTCAAGCCATCTGAATTAATTTCTGCCTCTAAGCAGGGATATGCACAGTGCAAATTCTTCCATTTCTTCCACTTGAAAGTTTTCACACACACACAAATCTTTTTGTGCTTTCAACAGCAGGGAAGGAAA
>WBNO01026865.1:1674-47778 GCA_013400575.1 Peucedramus taeniatus | reverse complement strand
TCCAGGGCTATTGGTTAACTATCAGTAATACAAGGTGATTTGTACACGTCAGACATTGCCATATGTTAAGTGAAAGAATAGCAGCAGTAAGTATTCATCCTAATCCTTTCTGAAGCAAACTTCAATTTACCCATCCTGAGATTTCCACTGCCTCACAATGTGTTCCAGGTACTTCCTGGTCTTTCAGTTTAAGGCAATAGGAAACTGCAAAATACCCCATGCAAAGCAAAGCTGAAACAAAAGCAGGGTTAAAAATCTTGTAAACTAGATCATGTGCTAGTGCAGACAGTTATAAAATATGCTTGTGTTTGTTCATGAATCTCTCCTACATGGAAGAAGTCAATTGCAATTGATTATTATTTGTGGATAGTAAAGAAAAAAAAAAAAAAAAAAAAAAAAAAGCATTACCCTCTCAGACTATTTAAAACTGCCTGCAAGCTACAGATTCTGAAAATATCATGACTCAAGTTGTGGAAATGTTTTATTTCTCTTTATTGCCACAGTTTAATTGCTATTGGTTCATATTCTTTGTGTGTACATGAGTTGCTCTTTTAAGGATTTTCCTTGTTTCTGCTGGTAGCCTAGTGTTTGCTTCTGTTTTTGCTGTTTATGAGCTGTGATGGATTTGAAAGGCTAGCACAGCTCTGATCTGCCTCAGTAGAAGGTAGCTGTTGAAAGTTCTAATGCAATTCTATTTTTATTTCAGATCTACCTGAGAAAATGTTCCAGATCCTTACAATACTTTTGCTGGAAACACAGTTCTCCATGGTTTCAGGTAAGAGAGAATCTGCCTTTCAGTTCCACTAGCAGAACTAATGCAGCTTTTAGTATGTGGGCTTCAGCATCTCCAACAATACTTGCATGAATGGTCAATAATGTCTGCAGCCTCTGCTTTCCATCTTATAGAAGGCACTGGCACTGACTGAGCACAGGACTGGTGTCTGTCACTTTCCAGAGTCAGGCTTCTTGAACATATTGTGTATTGGCAGCTGAGGTATCCAGCATCAGTGGCATGGCTGTGAGAAGGAGAATGAGCAAAGCAACCAATGCCCACTGGGAAGAATAACAATCTCAGTGTGAGACGGAGTGAAGTAAAATCATTTGTGTTCCCCTGTCCATGCCTGTAGCAGAAGCAGATTGGCTAAAACCCAGAAGGAGCTTGGCACTTTTTTACGTAATTTTTTCCTTGCTACAGTTGTATTAGAGTGAATAAACAAACATTGCTAAGAGGAACCTAGCAATGCTAAGGTTCCCTGTAAGTATTTCAGAGACACATACAATAAAAAGAACGCATGAACAGTTGCACAGACTTCTTTTTGCAATGTCCCTACCAGCACTTCCAAGTGCATCTGAACTGTCTACCAATACATGGTACATCCAATATGGAAAGTAGTAACAAGGTATGTTGAATGATGTATTATAAATAACTCTGCCATATTGAGAACACTTTAAAATGGCAACCTATTAATAACAATATTAATTTCAGATTGGGTGAATGGCTAAGATTATTTTAATATATTTTCTGTAATCCTGTTGCATGTATCTGAGAAAATGTGTGAGATCAAATGATACATGGTTTCAGGTTTGTAAAGACTGTAATTGCTACATAGCAATTTTGAGCTATACACATTTATTCAGTGCAACTCTGTTTCACAGGAACTACACTGGTATTTCTTTTTGTAAACATTGTTTACAAATCATCATTTTGTAAATGATGATTACATTAGATTTACAATTTCCACAATTAATTGTTGCTTTTACTACAACCTTAGGACATGTCAAGAGACCATATCATAGTTTGATAAAAATGGTCCCTGTGTAACCACTGGCCTAGCCTTAAGTTACTCATAAAATGCAAAAAACAAAACAAAACAAAACAAAACAAAACAAAACAAAACCCTAACAAACCCAAAAAACAAGCAAAACCCACCACCAAAAGCCTGGTGCCCTCATCTTTCAGATGCGGAATCAATACAGAATACAGATTATTTTCTATAATTACTATATGGTAAAAATATTAGTGTGAATATTAACAAAAAATGCCTAATACTTTTAGTCAAACCATATACCCCTGACTACCTGTATACAGTATACTATCTGTATACTATCTGACACAGTTTTGCCCAACTTTAAAGAAAATCAGAACATATTTTGATGAAACAAATGAAACTATTCTCTTTTCCTCACATAGCTTTATTTACAGTTGAAGTTCCTCAACAGCTCTACACTGCAGAGTATGGGAGCAATGTGACCATGGAATGCAGATTCCCTGTAAATGGCTCAGTGGATCTAGGACTCCTGACTGTTTTTTGGGAGCAGAAAGGGCAGGGCTCGTTGAAATCAAAAGAGGTGTACACATTCCGCAATGGAAAGGCACTCCGTGCATCTCAACATCTGGATTACATAGGAAGAGCGTCACTTCTGCACAGTGAACTGAAGTTGGGACGAGCCATCCTCCAGATCACCAATGTTAAGATCACAGACGCAGGATCATACCTTTGTCTCATTGACTACCAGGGTGTGGACTATAAGTACATTGCTTTAGAAGTAAGAGGTGAGCGGTTAAATTAAATGTAACTGTATACTCATTGAGACGTCTCTACTAAATTCCCACAACCTTGTAGACATTGGTTAATCTGAAGGGATTTGTCGCTAGTTGTTTCACCAAGACTTTGTGCTCAGCCCCCAGCTGAATCAAAGCAGTTGTCTTAGTGGTGGCTAGCCTTCGGTTAAACAGCTGAGCTCCTCTAGGAGCACCTGGTGCTGGGGAGGGACAGCATCTGTTCTCTTTCTATCCTTCCTTCCCCCTTCTTTCTACAGCCTCTTCTCCAGAGTCACACCTCCCTCCTCTCCCTTGATCCCCTGCCTTGTTGGGCCACCCTCTGATCATTCCCAAGTTTCTCGGAAATGCTTTGATATACTCATGAATCCTGCTGCAACTACCCCAGTGGCTGGGGATTCCCCAAGTGACTGCAGCTCCCAGAGAAAGGACATGAGATTTTCTGTGTCCATTGAAGCCAAACGGGCATTAGTAATAAAGGTAGATGCTAATGGAAAGCATGAGAGACCAGATCTTTGAAAGACTTCTGGTGTTCCCCACTAATTGCATGTCCGTGTGATGCAAGGCAGCATTCATTTCCCACCCAGATATTTAAACAACAATATTTATCAATGCAAAAATGGACACAGACATTCTTAAGACCCACATTAGTTCCTCTGAAAAGTCAATTTTGCTCTAATATGATGAAAATATTACACTGTTTATAAGCTACAGTAAAACTAACATGTAATCAGCCTTTCTGGAAGTGGCATATTCTGAAAGTGAAAATAAGAGTCCCATAAGATTCCACTTGTCTCCTCTGTCTTAATAAATTATAAATTTAGTATCAACTGCTGCCCTGTATAAAGTACTGGAGCGTGTTCTTTTGCTGTAGGCATGGTAAGGTTTGAATGATCCATTTTGCATTGTTCTACAACACATCCTTCATCGTTTTAAATAAGTGTCCCACAGATATAGCCAGAGACAATACATAGCATTAAAAGGAAGCAGGGAAAGTGAAGTGGGAAAATGACTGTTGTTGCATACAACAATTTCACTCAACAACTTCTCGTGCAGCATCTTACAAGAGAATAAACACTCAAGTAATGAGAATACCAGGTGAAGACAAGTTTGATTTTATGTGCCAGTCAGAAGGCTTTCCTCTGGCAGAGGTTTTCTGGCAAAATGAGAACTTCAATCTCACCAGATCTGCAAATACCACCTATACACTGACTGCGGATGGCCTCTACAACGTCACCAGCATCCTGACATTCAAACCAAATGCGAGTGAGAACTACACCTGTGTCTTCTGGAATAAAGAACTGAATGGAGAAACTTCAGCTCACTTTTCCACTTTAGGTTCGTATGACCTAGAACTTGTACATGACAGTGTTCATAAATACATCATGTGCTATGGTCCATCACTGGAGTTCAGTTCTAGAAATTAGTGTAATATTGACTCTTGGTAAACTGAACAAGTCAGTATAATTTATGTCTTTGAAGTCTCTACTAGCTTCCACTCCAACAAACCAGTCTATATTTTTCTATATATTTTAATTTTAGAGTAGCTTTCCTTGTTTTCTGACCAATACCGAGGGAATTTTTTCAACTGCATGGGTATCTCCCCCGATAGTCTCCTACTTAATTGTTCTACCTAGTTGTCTACCTTGACTTCAGCAAGGCTTTTGACACCATTGCCCGTAACCGCCTCATGTGTTAGCTCAGAAAATGTGGATTAGATGAACAGGATCAAGAACTGGTTAAATTACAGAGTCCAGATGGTCATGATTAGAGGATAGGATTCAGATAGAAGCCTGCTGTCAGTGGCATTCCCCAAGGATCCATACTGGGTCCCCTCTTACTCAATTTATCAACAACCTGGACAAAGGAATCAAAGGCACCTCACCCAGGTTTCATGGTGACACTAAACTGGGTGCAGTGGCTGATCCATCTGAAGGCTCTGCTGCCATTCCATGGACCTTAATTAGCTGGTGGGCTGGGCAGAGAGAAACCTGGTGAGATTCAACTGAGTGTAAGGTCCTGTACCTGGGGAGGAATTGCCTCATGTGCCAGCACAGCCTGGGGCTGACCTCTGCAAAGCGGTTCTGCAGAGAAAGGATGTAGGAGTCCTGGCAGACAAAAAGCTCTCCACAAGTCAGCCAAGAAAGCTAATGGTATCCTGGGGCACATTAGGAAGAGCATTGCCAGCACTGCCAGGTCGAGGCAGATGATTCTACCCCTTTACTCAGCAGTAGTGAGGCCACATCTGGAGTGCCGTGCCCAGCGCTGCTCTGGGCTCCTCAGGACACGAGAGAGAAGGAGGTACTGGAAAGGGCTCAGCAACGGCCACAAGGATGAGGAGGGGTTTGAAGCATCTCTCTTATGAGGAGACACTGTTTAATCTGGAGAAGACTGAGAGGAGGTCTCATCAATATATATAAATATTTCACAGGCAGATGCCCATAGGATGGTGCCAGACTCAAATGCCATACAAATGAGAGATTTGACTAATTTTTTGTACGGCTTTTTACAGTAATATTTCAGAACAAATTATTCATAAAATGAGTGAAAATCACTATGCTGATAAATTTTAAAAATCCTTTGTTTAGTCAGAGAAAGACTTTGGAGAAACAGAACCGATAACTTGATAAACAATGCCTGTTTTGTAAGTTATAAATTTACTCTCCTTTCATGTTTTTAACAGCTTTAATGAGTACACAGTATAGTGGAAAAAAACTCCTGATCTCTTTAATCATCCCCACATGTGTGACTCTAGCTGTCCTTCTCTCTGCACTACTAATATTTCAGAAGAGAAAATCATTCAAGAATGAGCAACCCAAAAAAGGTACATTTTACTTCAGATAGTGAAACTTTTCACTATTTCTTTACTTTTTCCTGTGAACAACCTTGAGGAAATTTTAGTAATGCACACTTGCATGACTTTGGTCACATTTTATTTCTAGATGACAAAAGGGTATAAAATGAGATCTTGGATAATTTGAGCTGGGTTTTATTTTCTTCACTGTGTTACCTTTGTGAGACAAGGTGTATGGAAAGATACATTTTTAAAGCTGACCAATTAATATTCTGTACAGGGCACAAACAAACTTTGCCTTGGGTAAGAAGGACTGTAAAAGTACAATTTGAACAGTGCTACATCACAGCTACAAAGACATTGTGGCTATGGTATATTACACAGAATTTTTATTTTTCAACTCCATTATGGCTCTATAACTAAAATGGTGCAATACAGGACTATCGCAGTATTTCCCTCCTTCTTCGCATCTGCAGGAGTACAAACATAATAAAGCAAACAGACTATTATTCTAGTATTTTCTTGCACATGAACAGACTCCAGTAAACCAGACTATACGTATTTTTAGTCATGAAAGGAGAGTCTTAAATTATGACTTCAGAATTTCATTCAAGTTTTGTAAAAGACAAGAAACGTAGAGAAGCTTATTTATTTTATATGACTTAATAATAAATTTAACTGCGCTTACAACTCAGTTTAATCTAAAGATTTGTTGAATTGTAGAGTTTCTTTCAAATCTAGAAATGTTTAAGCTAAATTTGTATATATTTACTTTAACAGACAGGAAAAGAAAACTGAAGCCTAATGCAAAGGATGAGAACAGTAAGTCATAGGCAATTTTTTAAATTTACATTTACAGATTTTTTTTCTTACATCTGAATTCTTAAAAATATGTAGAATGTAACGTAAATAATGTTACATCAAAATAGAGGGTAGTCTTGAGTTTAAATTCTTTTATTTTTGACTTTTTTAAAAATGCAGTTTCTAAAGTTTTGACTTTCTCTAGGGAAATGTAAAAATTTATAAATATTGGTTCCCTTTCACTGAGGTACCAGCTTTTATGAAAGCTCAGCACACACCTCTGTATACTAGCTGGGGTTCTAGTAGTCTTGGCTGAGAAGAGTACTCACAGAAAGCTGGTTGTTTTGCATAGCATCAAGATTTTTGTGTCCATAGTCTGTTATACTTTTGGATCAGGATACAGGTTTTGACAACAAATAAAATATACCTCATTTATCTGGAATATTATATCATCTCCTAGGCTACTTCTTGTCTTATGAGAATTTGACTTGCCTAGACATCCAGAAATTTTTACATTTCAGAGGGAAGACAATACCTAAAAAACTGTCAGGATGCATCTAACTGTTCTGTACTAAAACAAAACTGAAAAAAAAAAACCGAAAAAAACCCCATACCACCATAGAAAACCATAAATCAATATGACAAGGAAAGTCTCAATACACCTACTGATAAAAAATCATTTTGTTACCTATAGGTAACAGCTTGACAGGCTAATGCATTGTGAGGAGAAAGGTTGTGGCCAGTGTTAGGTACAGAGGTAGCTGGTTCAGCCATAATTCCTTGGTGTCCAAGCAGACCACACAGCTTATTGAGGTCAGCCCTGAGGCTGCCAAGGAGCACAAATGGAGTAATACTGTGATGCAGCTAACCAAGTGAACACAGAGACAACTCAGGGCTTTTCTAAGGACAGGATTTTTTTGAGAATCCACCCATGTTTCTCACTGCTAAAAAAATACATGAAGAAGTCACCAGCTTAAAAGAAAATCTTGTAGGTGAAAGCTAGAGATTGGATGAAGAGAGCATGAATTCACTGATTTCCAAATCACCTCAGATTGTCATGATTGCATCTTAACTGTGTTTGATCCACTGCTGTCAGTAGATATTACAATTAAAATAAAACTTTTCAGAAAGACACTTTCACCTCCAAAAACCTTGCTGCAGTCAAAGTCTCATTCTTATTTTTCATGTGACAGTGTGAAACTCTAGTGGCATCATGCCATGCACTAATGAACACAAGCTCAAGGCAAGCAGCATTCTGGAGAACACCGTTGGTGCATGTCCGGACATCATTCCAGTGGATATTGTCCATAGCTTGGCTTCCCCTGGCTTTTTGTATTACTTTTGTGTTTTTCCACTTTGTAGCCTCTTCTATGCACTTAGTGAAATGAAGAAATTAAAGGAGACAAGGCCACTCTTACCAGTTTTACTTCTTCATTTTAATGACAAAAAACTTTGTCTTACTTGCAACATGCAGTAAGTCAGATGACAAACATTTGTATTTCTCAGCATTGGATAATTTTAAGAAACCTTGGAAAGACCCTTTTTTCCATGATGAGTAGGTAGCTGAAGCATAAAAGCCACAGACACTTCGCCACAGTGCCTTGGAAATGACCCATACAGTCCTGGTTACAGGAACAAGGATTGTTAATGCTACCAGTTTTAACTTAGATCTCAAGCTGTATCAGAACTGAATATGTAGGACATTGAAACTCATCACTGAAGTCCCAGTTCTGCACACTTTTAATCACATGCACATATTTACTGACAATCATTACCATGGATGCTCTCTAAACAGATTTCAGTTTTGTTATTTCATTTATATGGCTGAAAGTGAGTGATAGCTTTGTTGTAATAGAAAATTCAGAAGGTGGACTACAGATAGAAGAGATAATTCTTTCATTGGAAAAGATCGCAGCAGATGTTCTTGTAAATTATGACAGCTTTGAGGAGCCATTGTAACTTCAGCATGATCCAGGAGACTGAGCTTTCGCTCTTTACCACTCAGTTGTAAAAATCAGGCTTTTTATTTTCTTAAATCACTGCAGATTTTTAAACTAATACTATTGCATTTTCTTCCCTTAAGGCGATGATTTTAACTCTCAGACTGAGGCTTTATACTTGTCAACTGTCACAGCTTCAAGAGACAGTGGGAGTGTGAGTCCGTGAAAATTCTTCACCTTATATGCCATAGTTTGCACTTTTTCTATTGGTTTTTGAGGACTTCAAAAGAAAAATTGCAGCTCTTTAGCATTAAGATAAACAATGAACTCAAGGGGATGTATTTGCACTGCAGCGATGGAAAGCTATGCCTCCTCATATCATATTGTCTTGAAGTTACTGAGAACTATGCTGTCACGAAATGTGGTTTACCACTGTGGAGAGGTCAGCTGAGTGCCTTTGATACATTTTACTTTTGGACTTACTGTTGCTCAAGGGATTTTTGTTAAAAAATGCCTTTATCAACTGTTCCAGTCTCAGGAATGGTGCTTGGAGCCAAAAATCTTGGGGAATTTGAATAAAAGCTGTAAATGCTATCTTATGTCAATTATCTTTCCAGTGGAAACATCATTATACTCCCATATCCCATTTCCAAATTTTCTAGCACAATTAACTGGATATTACTACAAGTACCCACTTCCCACTTGTATAACTTGTATCACTGCAACATCTAGAAGATATTTCATATTACAAGAGCAATAAGAGGTTGAAATAAAATCAAAGGACAGACCAAAAAAAATCCCAATACTAGCAATAAATCAACATTATGTTGCAAAAGAGAATTTTCATGTCTATATAAAACCTCACAAGTAAGTCAGGTAAAAAAACATGAACTGTGATAATATGCTACATGACAGTAAAAAGTTTCAAATTTGAACTGATTATTCAACAGAATTTTCTTAAGGAGGAATTTTGAAGCAAAAGTGAAAATGAAGCTCAGACAGATTTCTGCACTGGTTATTTTTAAACAGTAATTTTGCCTTTGCTCAGATGAAGAAGTGAGTCTTTTCCATGCTAGGCTGCTTTCCTTCCTAATACTGGAATGCCAGATTTGGAAAAACACCCAAAATGAAACAACTTTGTCTCTTAGATAGTAATGAGATAGTGAAGCAAGGGCACTGGGTAAGAGCTGTCATATTGTTTCGAAAGACTAGTGGCTGTGGTAAGCTGTGTTTTCTACTAAAATAGATGTAACAAGATTGAAGAAAAGTGTTCACATGGAAGCTACTTCTGCTATGATCTTGCTCTTAGAAGAGTTCCACTGATGGAAATTTTTTTCATAGCACTTGCTCTGAATTTGGATGGGAACTGCTTCTCCAGTGTCACTTTGCAGCTACTTATTCCAGCAAAAAGTGGACTTACAGCGCTGCTATGAGACCAGAACATCAGTATTCATCCTCTCTTGTTTCACCAAGACAGGTGATTTTAAAAAGCAGGACTGCCATTGATTTTACTTGTGGAGGAGAAAAAAAAATTAGCTCTCTGACATCATCTGTAATTTAGTATGTACACATTGCACCTTTAATTGCCCATTTGTAGCCATTGGATTCAGCTGAGATAAATCCACACTAGGCTTGCTATGTTCTATGTCCTTGCTGACATGGCAAATCGGGCTCATGTCAGAAAATCAGAGGCAGCTTCTTGAAGCATTGGTTAGCTTAATATGGAATAGCAGCTTGGGAACTGCCCTGGCTTGCACCATTTAGCAATATTTAACAGTCAGTGCATAAAGTCAAGCAATTTCTCTCTGTTCCAGATTTGTACTCTGCTGGGAATTATGAGCCCTTGCTTTTCTGTCAGCCATGGTGAAATCTAACCCACTGTGGTCCTGGAAAGAGTTAATTTTGCATTTTCTATTTATTTTTTCCTCATGAAAATGAAATTAAAGTAATAAAAAAAGAATTTATGTGGATGAACAGAAATAGTACACTGCAGTCTTTGCAATTAGGTTATGGTGATTGATTATCATTGCTCCTTACTGAAATGGAAGTCATCTTGTCATTATTTTATACTGGTGAGTAAATGCTGCCTTGGTGTGGGCAACAAAGAACAAGTGTGGGCAGCATTTCCTGCCCATTTTACAGGCATGGCAAACACCACCCTGCTTTCCCTCTTACTGGATTGTACACTGAAAGGTTCCACCTGGCATCCCTAGGCAGAGGCAGCTCAGTTTTCCACAACACTCCTATGCCCTATTCACTCTATTTCATTATGAATGGAACAATAGCACTGCTTACTGCAATAACTATAAGAATACCTAGAAATGTACTTTGGCTCATTGAGTTTCTATTTTCACCAGCTCCCGCTGGATGCTTATGAAGCTGTCACATCTGAGTATGTGAAAGTTAGCTTGTCAGCAGCTTGGCCAGTCTACATATGTCTATGAATTCATGCAAGACTTGTCTTTTACTGTAAACCATTGAGCATATGATACATGTGTGATATGATGAGTCTCTGTTCTTTCTGCTTCACCTACTGTTTTACAGGCTGTTATCTCCAAATAGTTGAAGTGGGTTTTCACATACAGATAAACTGCCTGCAAAATGTTTGAAGGATTTGTGTTCTGTTTGTTTGGGGTATTCTCTCTGCGGTTTTTGTTGTTGTTTCGTCAGGTTTTTAAAAAAAATTTGGGTTGCTGGTGGTTTTTGTTTGTTTGGTGGTGGTGTTGTCTTTTTGTTTGGTTTTCTAATAGTTTTGAACTTTACAGTGAGTCATGATGTTGTTAGACCATAAAACTATTAGGTATTTTTAGAGTTTGACTTACTTGTTCTGTCATCTGGCATTTTTGAATGGCAGAGAGGATACTGTGCATAAGAAGATACTGTTACCCTTTCTGATATGTACTGCCTCTATTCATCTCCATACATTTGTCTCAACTAGGTGCATGTCATAAGCAATAGCATCTTAGTGTACTGGATAAAAGTGGGGATTCAACTAAGCTGGTGGAATGTTTGTGTGAGAACATGTGCAAAGAATCTACTCAGTGGTTTACAGTCATCTAAAACATAATTCACTGAACTTTAATGATGACCATTTTTCACAAGCAAGCAGAGAGTTTATATTGAATTTTTCTGGTATGGCTAAGGAAAACCTACTTTTCCAATCCACTGATTTGTTTTACTATGTATGAGTAAGGTACTTGCCATTTTAGCACAGGAGCGACTGGCAAATTGGGTGATTAGTCTTTCTGTTCATTCCTCACCTCTGCTATCTCTCAGAGATTTTAAGGGCTCACAGTAGGTTTATTTCAGCTTGTCTACAACCACAACATTTTCAGTAGGTGTGAGTTGCAGCTTGGTCTGTGATTAAGAGGATAAAGCAGAATAAGATTAGCTGTTTGTACCAAGTTCACTTTCATACTGGTAGCAGCCTAAACCCATACCATTTTCTTGATTCCCATGACCATAGACATGTCTGAAAGCAACTGCTAACATCAAGAAGGTCAATATCTCTGGAAGAAGACTGAAACAGAAGAGGTATTTCTAACAGCCAACTGAAAGGCCTTGCAAGACTTAAGTCTGCATACTGAAAAACCACCAGCTGATTCTGACTATGGGAGCAATTGGAAATGCCTTTTAGAATTTTAGACATCAAGAAACCCCTATTCTTTCTTAAGAAATACTGCCATCATCTTTTTTAACAGAATTTCTTCTTTCATACTGTTTACCACCAAAACCAATACCTACCTACTCCACAAAACAGTTACAGAGAAAGGTTTTACAAACCATCTCTATACAGTAAAGGGTCAGTGTTACAGGAATAAGACTAACTTGTCTTTTCCTTCTGTGGGGATGGGGATCAACAAGATCTAAGCAATCTTAGAAGTCCCTTCTAACCCAAAATGACCTTTGACTGTAAACTTGTTGCTCAAATTAACTTCCATATAGTTTGTAATTATCTGGTTCTACTTCTACTCTGATGAACATGTGGCCTTAAAGTTTAGCCTTAGATCAATGACTACAATCTTGTTCAACAGCATATCCTGTTTTTCCTCACCATATGTCACAAGCATGCTCTGTAATACTTTTTTATAGCCAGTGCTTGGTGATATTTCACTCAATATGGAGCCATATGGCAAAAAGTAGCTAAAACGGGTAAGTGCACTGTGCAAATATTGTTAAAAGCTGACTTTAATGAACTACTGAGTTCACTTTTGGTATTATTTTCACTGAGATTTTCAGCAGATAACGTTTACTCACAAGCACATTTCCTTAATGGGCTTTTCCAGGTGAGAAGTGAAACATCTTTCATGCAAAGTCTGTGTTAGAAACCACAAGGAATGATGCAGTAGAAATCCGCACAGTGGGTTTAAGCTCATTCCTTACACGTGTTTTTCAAGCAGTAGGGTGAGATGATTACCTGAGTCTCAGCTGGTGAAGGTGGTGCTTTCACTGTTGAGGTGGGGAATTTATCTAGTCAGAAAATTTGGGTTCCAATCACAACATTGTTAGCAAGAGGATTTCTGTGCTACTGGACAACAGTATTTGTGTATGAAATCAATTTTTTTTCAGGTGATATGATGAACATACTCCTTAGAGAAGTAAAATAGATAATTGTCAGTCTTAACTATGCAAACCTGGCAAAACAGAGGTGAATAGATGTATAAACTTGAGAAAATCACTAAGAAAGGAGAAGCTGTTCGTGAGAATAGGGAACAGGAGAAGGTCAACATTATTTTTCAAGAGGGACACAGAATGTTTGTGAAAATAATAAAGTCAGATGAAGCACTGTGAGTTCAAAGAACTTTCCAGTTCATATAAAAAGTTGTAGCTGCTGAGCCATGTTTCTGTACACCCCCAAAATACTGCAGTCCTAGTGCACAGATCTCCCTCAAGCTGGTAAGAAAACTGAGAAAACAAAACAGCTTTCTGAAAAATTTATTGAGCAGAAGCAGAAGCAACATTTTAGACCTCTATGGAAAGTCTTTGATTTTCTCTATGTTTGCCATGCATGTACTTTATGCTCCTAAAGAGTTGTGAAGTAAAATGCAAGTCACAGAGGGTAGACCTTGCTGAGACACTGGGGAAGATATCAGAGGTTAGAGCCTGCTTCTGGACTAGTTAAATGCTCAAAACCAGGCACAGAATCTAATTCACCAAATCCAAGAGATGAAGAATCTGGTGAATTCCCATCTGGTGAATTTCCATCTTCCCAGCTTATTTAAATGAAATTTCACAGAGATGGATGAAAATTAGTACATATTGAGACTTGGAACAATTTCTACTGTCCCATACATTCTTCTCTTAACAAAGGTTTAACAGTTTAACTTCAGAAGAGACTACTCACTCCACTGTTTTAATTGCCACTATGTTAGAGTGTATGAAGAACTGTTCGGGTCCTTTATAAAAAGTCTGAAACTTCATTTCTAGAGAGTTGTTCAGTTTTCCAAAACTAAAAATGCTTATGACTACTGCTGCAAGAGGACAGAAGGTTAGAGCCCCTGTCCTCCTAGAACCTCCACTGGAGGAAGCTGCTTGGGTTGGGTACTCTCAGGATTTCCAGAGTGCTGAGTTGTAAAATTGTATCCCAGACTGCAGAGACAAGGGTGGAAAAAGTCCAAGGCTGGGAAACATTGTCTTGCTTCAGCTGAGATAGACTTGAACAAGACATACTGTGGAAGCCAGTTTAGGGCACAAGCCAACTCTGCTCAATTAGTCACTGCTGACCTATCTGGTGTCTAATACTGCAGACACCATTATTGTGGAAGCTGAACTGTGCACTGGGATAATGTAACACTCCTACTGCTTCCAGGTGACTGTTCATTGTCTAGAACTTTGAGATTTAGTTGTGAATTTGGCCTGATGGGAGAATTGCTCATGGGCAGAAGCTAAAAGTTTCTTGACTCAAATACGGAAAGCTGTGAAGAATGGTAGGAAGTGATTACTAAAATCAGCTAGACAGACAGGATCCCAGTACCATGCAGAGAAGGCCAAGGATTTTCTCCAGTCAAAGGTCATCATCTACGCATCTACTGTGTGCTGGGTATTGATATAAGTCATGCATCTTTTGTTGATCTGCATGTTTTGAACTTCATTCGTTAATTGATATGCCTCAGGTACTGCAGCAGAATGCTCTGCCTAGAGTGCGGGTAAGTCAGCTTGAAAAATACCCTATTTGAAAAACCCACCAGTGATGGATGCAGGAGAGGGTGCACACTGCTTTTGGTATTGCAAAGTGCTGAAACTAGCCTGACTCATCAATTCTGAACTGAAAACATTCTGAGGAAAAACAATGTTTCCTGGCAAACTGGCTATGGTGATACAAGGTTCCTGAAAAAGGAATCAGTGATATTTCTGGTAACTTATCTAAAGTTGCTGACTTGTCATAGCTGGCCTAGAGATATCTGACTGATAGTCACTTTAACCCATAAAAGCCCAGTCCCACTTTGTAATGGTAAGATCTTCTAACATATTCCTTCTCAGAGTGCATGTGGATATCCCTCCCTTGAATAGTCACAGCCCTCAGGGTTAGTCCTCACGGCTAGGCCAGAGATGTGTCCATGATCATTGGTACAGGTGGGGGACATCAATATCTATTTATTATTTTGCTACCATTAATATAACTGATTCAATATTGCCTCAAGAAATAGTACACTATACTAGTACTTATGGCTATCTATACTGTGTAGCAAGTAATTCTGATTAAGATCTTTTAGTGTAATCATTATCACACATTTGAAGAAATCATTTATTTACATAAATATATTTGGTTTGCCATCCTTAGTCATTCAGGACAAAGTCATATAAAGGTTCAAGTACACCTACGTAATCCTTTAGTTGCAAAGAAATAAGTATAATAAGTAAGTATAATACAAAGAAATAAGTATAATATAAAGTAATAAACAGTTGACCAAGTCAACTGCTAGGATTGTATCCAGCATACCAAGACTCCATCCTGAGAAGGCATTTAGAAAGCATGCATATCCTTTCTGCACTGAAAGGAGGGGTCTCCTTGATGAACCTTGTGCAAAGATTCCCTTCTGCCCAGGTGGGTACCCTGTCAGTAACAGCAGCACAACTGCATATATGACTTAGCTGCAGTTCTGGGCTACTTATAACGTGCTCCTTGATATGTTATTTCAAACTATAATCACAATGGATAATTGAACTATCTGTTTCCAAGCCTATACAGTTTTTCCTTTTGTCATTGCCCTTTTTATAGTATTTGAGTACTCCTTGGATTTTGCCTGACTGTGCCAGTGAAGATAGGATTGTTGTTAAGTGAATTATCTCACATATGTTATTGGAGAAATAGTTCACCAGGATGGAAAGGAATTGTTAAGAAGACAATAGTGGCAGGGAGATAAAGGTATAAAGTGGCTGTATCGGATGATCAGAAGCAGCTTTTCAGTGAAAGACATAGAGCAAAACATCAACAGCTAGAGCTCAGTAAGTTTATGAAAGGGATTTTATGATCTGACTCTTGCGACATTGGGGTCCTGGACATGGCAATAAAGAGACTGTTCTCCAATTCTGTGCTTCTGTTTTAAAGATCACAGAAATCCTTTTTAACACAGCCTGAGGTCTGTACCTGTGAGGACACCAGCCTTCCTGGAGTTGAAACTTTTGAGACATTGTTTCCCACCAGTAAGCCTTGCCAATAATTATTTTCCTTCATAACCACCTTTAATAAACAAGAGTAAGAAGCTGTAGCTAGCCACTACTAAGCTCTTGCTTAGAAACTCTTATTGCCTAGGCCTCTAATCAAAGAAAAGGTCTGTTTCAATAAAAAAGTTTTGACCTTGGAGAGACACTTGTTCAAACCTGGGGTTTACCCAGGAGAACACGTACACTGTTTTGAAATATGTTGAAAACTTACTGGGCATGAAAAACAGTTCTCATCTTGCACAATCATCAAGTAAATGTTCTCGTAAAGGGGCTTACTGATGGTTTAGAAACAAGAAACTTCACAGCAGAAATAAGGAAAAGGTAAATTCAGAAATAAGGGTAAGTTAGACTGTTCTTCACAGCCTTATGTAGCTGTGTGTAGCTAGATGCTCAGGCTTCCTCCACACCAGCCTTTCACTTCATTGCTGTCTGACAGTGGGAGCTGTGGTACAGAGTACAGGCATGAGTTACTGCCCTGCCCATGGCTCTGCTTCTGCAGGCATTGCCCAGCTGACGGGTGTGTGCATGCTGCTCACAGGCACTTGGCCTTTTGCACAAGAATGGGCTTTATGCCATTAAAAAACCCTGTGAAGACAAGCTACAAAAGCAGATGAAATCAATCATGTGACCCAGTCTGCAGGGGCATAAGTAACACAACCTGTTTTAAGGTCCTCCTAGTGGCTATGAACACCCCCGAAAATTTTGAAATTGTTAATTTTCCATACAAAAAGCTATAAGATAAGAGAACCAAATGAACTAGGGAATCTGGCTTGTATTTTCAGTGTAATTATTATAATTTTTTCACTTCATTAGATTTAAGTTGAACTGTTCTTTTTCATAGTGTTTTAATAGGATACAATGCCTTCTACAATTCCACTTTTCTTCAGGAAAAGAGAGGTTTTTCCTCTGACTTTTGGTAAGCTAGGACAACATGATAAGGTTGTGTTTGTTTTCTTCCAAAAGCTGATACCTGTAGATCTCAGTGCTGCAAGCTGCATTTTGATATATTCACAGAAGCACTGATGTACAGCAGATTATACTACAGCAAATGTCCTTGAAAGCAGGGATGTTCTTACTTGCTTTCGTAAAGTGTCTGCCCAAAGAGAAGGCCATACATCCCAGCATCACAGTACTATATTTATTTGAACTTTGGGAAACAGCTGCATGTAAAAGTAGCAGGAAAATAGCTGACTACATATCTGAAAAAGAGAGAGTAACTACATTGAGAATTCAGATGGCTGCTTTCAGAAGGAGCAAGGTGGTCTATTTTGGCCCCATTTTCTATCTTTGGAGTGAGTTCTCCTAAGAAGACATGAGGAAGAGACTATTTTTTTGTATTGAATCTTGCTATTTGTCATCTGATCTATTTCACAAGAAGTAAGAATTTCCTTAGAAAGAGATTTAATTAGCTGACTTTGTGGTTTTTAAGTGAAGCATGAACACAATATCTCCTATCTGAGAATCTAGAAATGTTTTCCAAATATATTTTACTGATGGAGAAGGTAAGTATGTACCTTAATAAAAGAAGACTGAAAGACATCAAAGAAATAAAAGTCACATCTCTGAAGTTTCATTACAATCCTCATGTAACTAGTTTTATTATCCTTGCAAGGTAAACTGTCAGTGAGTTTCAAGAGCAGGGCTGCCACATGAGGGGCTATGAGCCAGGAACAGAAGGCAACCTCAGCACCACATCCTTCCCAGCGGGGCTTAACACCAAGGTTAAACAGGACGAGGGTTGGTAATACATCTCTAAACAACCCCTTTTCAGTCAAAGTGATTGAGTCAAGTTCAACCCACCCAGGAGACGCAGCTGGGCATAGCCAGCCAGGCCTGGACACAGGACATTTTACAGCAGCATGCACCAATGGCCCAGTCAGGAAAAGCAGGAAGTCAGGATGACAGGGGACAGAGCTGGGCATAGACCTACCTACAGCTCAGCTCAAGCAATGCTTGGGTGCCTGGGCATGAACTCAAAGGGGAGTTCATGGGCCCATGGGCAGAGGATGCACTGCTGGGGTCACCAGTGAGGCTGCCCAGGGTAGCTAAAGCCCTCTGTTAGACATAGCCACCCAAAAATGAGGAGTCTATTGAGAGGAGTCTAACGGAGTCTATTGCCTTCTACAACATATTCTGTGTTCAATATTCCTAGTTTTAATAGCAATCATCTTTGTACTAGAGCAGGATGACTCCTATAAGTTATTTAGAGCAGCCACTTCTGGAGTAACCATGTTCCTTCTGCTTTAACTATAGTATTTAACCACTGCCCTGCATATTGCTATTTTTAAATATTAAAGGGCTTGGAGTTTCCTTTGCAATAAAGAAACACAGATGCTCAAATGTATTTATTCATACTCACATCTAAATGTCTGTTAACAAAAGTTAAGTCAGTAAACTTCCAGTTGTTCTTCACTGCACAGTAGCACTACTTTTTTCCTTGTGAAATTCAGAACTGTTTGAGACCTCAGCACAGCTTTGGAAAACTCTGAGTAGAAACATAGCTGACATGATCCCTGCACCCACTCAAGATTTTTTTTTTCTGAAAGTATTAATCAAGGAAAAAACCTTGTCCCAGCTTCTCTTACAGCTAAGTTCTGCTGAACTGACCACAATGCTGCTGACAGATCTTATCTCAAGTTAGGAGGATTGGTTACATGCTTTAGTGAACTATTCTCTCTTTTTTCAAAATAAACTTGGTTATATCTAAGGAAATGTCATATGACATCTGCTTCTGACACATGCACAATGTGACTTTGCAGTTTTGCTGCTTCTCACAAGTCAGCAGACCAAAAGACTGGTAGTACTGATAATGCAATAGCAAGTGCTAGTGACCTTCTCTGCAGCAGTTCTGCCTTTACTGAATAATCATGTTCAGGCAAGGCCTTTAAATTAAAAGATAGTGTTATAAGAGGTATCACAGAGTACAGAGCCAAGTGATTTTCAGCTGAATAAATCATTAGCACAGTTACCACAGACAGACCTATTACCAAGCAGACTAATGGAGAATTATAACAAATATCTCATAATAAGATCTCACCAACTAAAGAAAAAAATAAAAAACAAACTACAAACTGCAAGAACAAAGCAAGTGCTATTAAAAAAAAGAAAATGATGAAAATAACTGATACTTTCCTGCATCATCTCCATCACCCCAAGAGGGAATACACTGCTAAAAATCTGAAAGAAGTTTGACTAAAGCAGCCCTGAGGATGTGAAAAAAAAAATAGTTAAACAGCTAAGCAAACTGTGCTGATATGCAGTTATTTAACTGCTGTTCTGGCACACTGTGTGCCTCAAACAGCCACAGGATTCTAATGGGGATCTTTAATCAGGAATTTGATAGTTAAATTAGTAAAGGGTTTTTTTGTATGCTGCACTAATGGTTTTCAGTCCTATTTGCTGTCTGGTCCTTCTGCTCTCCTGCTGCCTCCTCTGCATATTTCATATTTCAAATTTTCCTTGAGCAGTATGTGCCAATAGCCACGGGGAAAAAAAAAAAAAAAAAGACATCGTATTTGTTAACATTTTTATGTATATAACTAACACCAAGTCAGAGTACCACTGTCTGGCTAATGTTTCAAATAATCCCTTTCTTGTCAGTAAGTCTCAAAAGACTTTATTTTAGTAATACAGAGATCTGAATATTTTATGCTGTTTGACTAAGATGCCATTTCAAGTCAGAATTAATAAATACAACCAGACTAGCTGTCTGATGCCCAAGCACTGTGCTCTGTACATAGATACTGGGGGCATGTGAGGGCTGTTTCTGTATGCCATGAGAAATACAGCTCAAGTTGCTTCTCATAGGAAACAGTGAGGGAAAACAACAATATCACTGAGAAATCTGGTTATCTTTCTTCTTCTTTTTAAAAAAATATTTGCTGTGCACTAGCAAAAATATTTGCTGTGCACTTTGCTTTTTAACAATATTTGCTGTGCACTAGCAGCACTGTGTGCATGCTAGTATGTACTTCATAAAAAGAGAACTTTGGAATATAGGCCTGATGTTCCTACATTTTTAGTGCCACCTAGCCCTGGTCAAAGAGGCCAAACACTGCTATAAACACATGGGAGGCTTGTATTTTACCTGTCATTTACATCTTGAAACATCATATTGCTAGTATTTTCACTGGGTTTGTCAATATTGAAATTATAATGTCCTGTTCTTGTGCAAAATCCTGTATTACTGCACCACCATTATTCTACTGGCAGAAGCTGAGTTTTCAGCTCCTTAATTCCAATTTGCATGTCACATTTGGAAATTTCTCTTGAGACCTTTACAACAAAGCACGGGACTCTGCCTGTAAGATGAGAATTTTAGTTTGCAGCCTCAGCAAGAGGAATATTATTTTGGAATTTACTTAGTGAGAGTAGAAGAAAGGAGGAATGAAATCTCAGTATTTCAAAGACTACATAAAAGTCTCACAAATCCAAGAATGTCACATGACTCAAGACAAGCACTTCTTTTAAATACAGGTTTTCTCCAGATTTTGCTGAGCAATGGCATTCCTGGTTTTCCCATGTTTACACAGAGCTAAATCCTGAGGTGTGCTGAGCTGTCACAAGTATCTATGCTCAACAGCAGCTCCAAAACTGAACAGTTGCAGGACTAGATGTATAAACCTAATTTTTCTACTGACTTCAGTTATGAATATCCTGTGCTTGCTTACAAGCCTTGCAAGTTTGGTAAATTCTTCCAGCTGATAAAGCAAGGCTTCAAGAGCAGTTTTGCCTGTATGCCTTCCTATAAGCTCTCAGATGTCTGTCAGAAGACACTAAACAAAAAATAAAATTTTGCAAATCCATCCATTAAAAAATAATTTGTAATTGGTGAGCCATTGAGGTTCTGTTTTTTTGATGTCAACATGGATTATTTAGAATTCTATTTGTACAAGGTTTCAAAATGGATACTCTGTCAAAGAACAAAACATGCCCTTTTGAAATGTGTTGCCTGAGTAAAAACTGAAGGAGGATCATTGGATACTGTGATTGAAGGTTTAAAGTTTTACCCCATTTAATACTGGGGAATGCTTGTGAATTATGTGCATTCCAAATGGAAGCAACACAGGAATGACAGTGATTTTCATTCTGGGCATTATAGTTTTTAACCCTTAGGCAATCTTGTTCATCCTTACCAAGTAACAATACATATTGGCTGATGAACTGATTTTGGAAAAAAATCATAAAATGGTGAGAAAACACACACCTGCAATTTAACAGCCTACTCAAGAAGTGAACACACCGATTTCGTCCTTCTGCTTATTTAGTACCTAACCAAATGCCAAGCTTGACTGGATATTCCCTAGGTCTTATACTGGAAAGGACAGTGAATAGCAGTCCTTGTTCATATCATCGAGTCCGATAGATTTTGCAATGTTTCCCCTCATCTCTTCCTTCTGTGCCTCCCATGCAAACAGAAACTGCACTCACACAAGCATGGACACGCAGGTGGCCTGATCTTGTTCGTCGCTGGCTGATCAACGGCAACGCAAATGCAGGCCCTCACTCACATATGCCAAAGGTACATTCACATTTGCAGCCCTTTTCATGTCATGTACAATATTTTTTCACATTCTTTTCAATTAATATAACCCTTGGTCAGATCCTACTCAGCAGCCTGTAGTCCTGAGGCCTTTAATAATTTCTTGATGGCCTTGTTGAATCAAAGGGTGAAAACAGCCCACTGTGTTCATGTGACAAGACCACTTTGAACTTACTGACAAAATAATGTTCTTATTACTATCAGTAAAGTAATATTGAGTTGGCATTTGTTAGGGCAAAACATCAGTGACTAAAAAAGTGTTTAAAAGCTGATACCGTAGCTGTAGTTTAGGAGTGCATTAAAAGTATGCTTCAGGGACTTTTAGCTTGTAAATAAGAACCTCTTATCAGTACAGTACATCACACTAAAGAGTATAGCTAAACAGCTGAATCTATTTACATACTATTGAAGCCAATGTGAGTTGCTAAGGCACTTAAAGCACCTGCTTGCTAAATGAGTCTTCCGACCAAACATCTTCCTGCCTGCATCTGTCTTCTGTAAAACATACATTTCCTGTCACAGAGATAACTTCAATATATTCAGTGTTGGTTAAAATTTTTCACTGACGTACGTAAGTAAAACAGAAAAAATAACCCTTAAAATGGAAGTATAGTATTCTTAATAAAATCTGTAGGTACTCTTAATAAGACTGTAAGCCAGTCACTCCAAGACCTGTGTTCCCCAGGATTATTTAAGAACAGCTGGGACTATGTTTCATGATATGATGCCTAAAGAGATGAATAATGGTAAGTTTTCTGCATGTTCTTATTTATTTACTATAACTAAGTAATAAGCCAAGTCATACAGCAGTATCCAAGCTGAAAAACTGGCATACAATGATAAGTAACAGAATCAAAACAAGTAAGCTTTGGTGTAGAGAACTGTATTTTGTTCTGCCAGCACTTCAATCAGTTTGCTTCCCACTTAATACTTTTGTGGATATAGTTTACAAAAGCTGAAATGCTCCCCTTTTTTTTATTAACTGGAAATGAGAGCTTTGATTACCATTAGGAAAATATCTATTTAACTCTGTCAAGGAACTGCTAAAAAGTGGGGAGATGCAGTGACTGAAAAAATGTGATTTCTGCCTAAAAGCAGAAGTCCATATAGCACTTCTCCTTTCACTTCACTGTTTTGATGCCAATTTAAATCTACTGAAGAACGAGCTCTACAGCTCCACACAGTGTTGACTTACCAACGTCAAACTTCTGAACAGGCTACAGAATACCGACAGATTTTTCTAAATGTGGATAAAGTCAACAAACTTTCTATAATTTTTCAAGTGCATTCTTATTTAATGGTTTTATTTTTCATTTAGGTTATTTAATATTTGTCAGGTCTATATAGGAATATAACTGACAGTATTCACTTTTTTTTGTGTGTGTGTATTTTCAGCTAGTCCTGATGTTACATCTTTTTGCCAGTTTTTTTGCCACTTCAGATCTCTAGTTTCTGCTGAAGGACAAGCTTCTGCTTGACAAAAACTTCAAATCTAAACAATTGACACACTTAAATATGGTGATGCACATATTCTTAATAAGATTTTAGCAATGAAGAATTTGATGACATCCTAGAGACAACAAAGATGTCCCACAGTATCAGACCAGAAGACAGAACTCTTGGCTTGTAACTGTCCTCATTGTTTTGAGCCTCAATTAGAAAACATATCTTGCTTAATATGCAGAGCACAGTCAGGAATGAGAGCAATTTACTAAAAAATACGGTAATGAAAAGGCTCTATTTTATGTGATGATATTATTGCATTGAAAGGGTTACCATTTAATCAATGATTATTTGGAATAAGCAATCAATTTTCATGTAATTTACCAAGAGAGGAATTATTTCCAAGTTCTGTCCTGCAACTGGAAGGTACTTTAAGCCACAATACATAGATTATTAACAAATAGGTAAAAAAAGAAGAATTATTTGAAAATAATTTCTTTTACATTGGACTTCTATAGGAAACAGCTCAAAATATCGTTTTCTCTGACCCTGTCAATCTCCATTGTACTTGCAGCTGTATTTTAGGGAAGTTTGGACAGTTCTATTTCAGTATCAACTTGGCTAAAAGTGACACAAGGCCCTTAAAAAAAGCTGATTTTTTTTTTCAGTGTAATCATTGTTCACAAAGAACTAAAAGCTGAATTGATCAACTTTTTCTTTCAGAAACACACAGTTCAGTACAGACTGAAATAAGCTTCTAGGCAAAAGACAGAAGGGAATTGGAACTCCTGTTGCTCATAACTCTGTATGGTTGTAACACAAAAACTAATAAGAAACCAGGCTCTTGAAACAAGCATGTAATTTGTGTGCCATTTAATGAATCACTTACAGCACTCTGTGTATGTTTCCAGGCAGCTTGGGAATAAAATTCCAAAGTTTAGATGATACTCGGCTAGGAAAATATTTAAAAAGAACCAGCTCAACCACTATAAACACATAATCAAGACAGTGGAGTTACTACAGCTTTCTCTAATCACCACGAAAAAAGCCTGCAGAGGGCACTACTAAACACTGTCTGCATCGTAACATACTTTAAGAGGTTATTTAATACACATCTCAGTCCAAAAAAATGCCTACAATAAAGAGACACAGAAGACAAGGTTAAGATTATATAAAAAAATCCCAGTATTTTCTTTCTTCCTTTTACTTGTTCCTTATATCTGCTCAAGAAGAAACTTGTGGATGTGTTTTACATCCTGTCACTTCAAAGTCAGGGCCCTGCCTCTTGGACATAGGCTGTGTTCCATGCTGCACAGGATGTTCAACAGACCGCCAGATCAGACTCCTGCCTCCAGCATCTGTTGTCCTTTACTGTTCACCTTCAGACCAAAGACATTCAAATTCATCAGCAGAGCTGAGGCATGATCTATTACAGGTAACACAGTATTACACATGTGTTATGGATAACATGTATGGCTGTATTATATATAGCAATACAATTCAAGTGCACTTCCTTTGAATTTCAGGTTATACGATAAAGCAGATGTTCACAAAATTTCAGAAACCCCTAGTACAAACAGTAATTTAAATGTATAATATACGACAAGTCTAGGCCATCTTATCCACCAATGCTTCCATATCCAAGAGCTCCTACCTCTCCAGCTCTTTTGTCTGCTACTCCCATATCCATCTAATACACTCTAACCATACTGTGTAGCACTGTAGGTGGTGTTACCTGGCAAAAACACGGACTTATCACCCAAAAAAAGTTTCATTAATTTCTTTCCACACACAGCAGCTTGCATGGTTCTTTGGTTAGTTTATAGTGACTATAAAATGTCTTTCCAGCACTGATTCATACTGAAAATTACATTAGTAAATGCACACCAGAGTCAGTTAGCTCCTTCTACAATCCCTTCTTCTTCTTCTTGCAAAGTCATATATAGTTTATATACAGACTCTTTATTGAGCAGCAGTGACCAAATGCAATTAAACACTGTTGTTCCACAATCTAAAATAATTTCGTTATTTTCTAAAGCTGAGATTTCAAAAATGATCTGTGATTCTGGATGTTTCGCCTTCCTAGCATCAAATATCAATGGAACGCAGTTCTCTAGACATATTCCGAAACCATAATGGCTTTTGGCAAAGTAATTGTGTGCACAAAGCAAATACTTCAGTGGTAAGCTATTCATGAAACCAAGAGCACATTCACCAGTCACCGAAACCCAGATAATGAAGTCTGAAAGAACAGACTGTATTTCTAAGGATATCTTTACTGATGCACAAGATTTTTTTTTAAATACCCTCCACTGAACTTACAGCAGTTATGAAAACCAAATTGAAGTCCTCAGGGCTGTATAATCTGAAGAACCCAGATTCTCTGCAAATGTTGTGCTAGCTATGTTACATCTGATAGACCACGGTTTTGGCATTCCAAAACTTTGAAATACTTGTCTCCCTTTTTATCTGGCTTTATATATTGGTATGGCTGTTAATACATTGAATGAGCTCTGTTATGATTTCTCTATTTTCTCAGAGATAAGTAAACAAAAGAAAGTATTTTGAAAATAAAGAAATAAATCAAATTTATTTGATTTCTAACCTAACTAAACCATAACCACAACTTTATCCACTCTATATAACTCAGTAGAAAACTTGAAAATTTTAGCTTTGGGTTCTTGAATGCTTGGTGAAAGCCACTTTTCAACACTATATACATTTAAGAAATTTAGAGTACAATTTTGTCAGTTGTTCGATTCATCCACTGGAAAAAAACCCCAAAACAAAACATTACTGCAACACACTGTTGAAGAGCTCAGGAAACTGGGTTCTAACACTAACAATTTATGTGACCAGTTTTATGCTGCTGGTTACATAAATTGTTCAGCCAAAACTGAAATGGTACCATGTGACGTGTGTGAAATACACTATAAAATGGATGGCAGGATATTACGTATAATCAGAGAATGATCTGAAACCAATCATTAATTGCATTAATTTCTAAATTATCAAATAGTGAATAATATTGCCAAATAAACTGGTGACCATTTGTGAGTGACTGATCGCTAGAAAAGTCAAGTAAAATTTATCTAATTACTTTTATTACTAGCATTTTCTCAGCTCAAAATTAGCTTTTTACTGTATTTTAATGTAGCTGGGTATAGTAAATAACTTTGAAAAATTGTCAGAAAGTAAATCTAAACCATAGGATTAATAACTGTACTGTACTCTGCACCAGAATTATTGGTTTTTGTCCCAGTACTTCAGGCCAAAGTGTGTACCTAAGCACAAATTGCTGCATTGAGTAGTAACAATATAATAAACTGTTCTTCCCCTTCTTCCTAACAGTCTCTTCACAGAAATACTCCTTCCAGCTTTCTTGGCTGAATTCAGAAATTGTCTGAAATAATCAGAGTGATTATTTCTCTTTACTAATTGACTAGCTTTAGCTAGTCACTTGACAACTAACTAGCCTTAGCATCTAATCCACTGTTTGTTTAGTTTTCTTCCTTTTACTTTTAAAATATGCAAGATTTTCTTGTGGTGTTACAAGAAATCCCTTTCCTTTTACTGGCTTGGCTTTGGAGTGTTTGGGTTTCATTAAAATTTCTGATATTATTATTTCAATACTTCTTTAGATTTCATCTTTAAGGATGGTAACAACCATTATAACTCACCCTCTGAGAACACCTCTGTGGATGGTCTGTGGGAAAATGATTTGAATATTTGTCCTACCTTGTCCTCTTTTATCTGGAACTGTTTTCAATGTATATGTCCATTTAGTGGATCAGTGGATGACTAACAACATAGGCAGTTTAAATAACAGGCTAATCTATGGCAATCTTCACACTCCATCAGCAGAAAGCTGCAAGGTAAAAGACTCATTTGTTCCACAACCTGTTTTACAAAGTGACAATGATTTAATGAAGACATTTTTATGTACACAACACAGATGCTCACTCGCTGTCACACACTTGGTGTGTTTCTATATGACACAAAGCCTGTGTGTGTGTACGCAGCATGGCAAAAACTTTATGACACTGACTCTGATCATGCCTCACCAACAGTCTGAGTTTTCCTCTTTTACTCTGAGCTATATTGCTAGTAGTGACAATAGCGGGGGGGAGGAGTAATTGTTCTTTTTAAATGTAGCACGCAGGAACTAACACTGTTACTGCTCATGCAAGAGCTGCAGACACATTGAGAGCTTAGCTGCACAATCTAAAGGACAGCTCAGGGCAAAAGCTGCACATCAACACCAGGAATCTTAACAGAGTCAACTACACAGAACAGCTACCTTCATCCAACATTTTCATTTCAGACCTGCTTTGTCACCAGCAGTGTTTCCTCCTTCCTTTCACTAGCCTGCTAATATGCAAACTTAAGTACCTAGGCTTATGACATTTCAATGTCCCTGGGTGTTCCAACAGCTCTGTATGAGCTCTTCCTTTCCAGGACACAACATTCTCAAGAGTGTGGTTTCCAATACAACATGACTGTCACTAAATAAGCAGCTGCAATCAAGACTTATTTTCAACTTCAAGGTAATGCAACTGACAAGTAGACCTTCGCGTATAAAGGGCTTTCACAACTCTCTTGAGCTTTGTTATCATAGTGTTGCCACTATCTCCTGTAATTGTGCCTCGGTAGCCAGTGCCAGACCTGTTCAAGAAACTCTCTGGGCTTGGTCCACTGCAGACATTTAATTTCTACACAACTTATGCATCCTAGAGTATTGAGTTACACTCCCGTACTGCAACACTCAGAAATGCTTTTCTAGTCAAGTACAAACAGACTATTATTAGAAAAAGTTGATCACTACTGATTGACCATTCTAGACATCTAGATTTGTTCTTGATTCAGCCTACAAAAATACACCAAAACCATGACATACCTTGGATCATGTTTGTATTACTGGAGTGAGGATTTCGGTAGTCACACTTTTAACAACATAGTGCCATCATCACAATTTCTAATTTCAAATATATGCCTCATATCTCTCCACAGAGAAACAAACAATAGTAGCAATCTAAAAACTGCAAAGGCTTCAGTCTCTACTTTTTGCACAATGTACAGTTACCACAAAACCCTACCATGCAGTCGCTATTAAAAGCAGTAGCTGTTTTCTTCATTAATGCTTGTCTCGGCACACAACCTCACATTGATCCACACGCATGAACAGTATGATCTGGAAGTGCTTGCTTTTTACACAACCACGTTAGGATGCTGCAGCATTAACTAAGGGAGCTACAAACAAGAATGAAAAATGTGCAGCTCTCTTACTGTTTCATGAAATTTCTTTGACAAATCTCTCCTTACTTTCAAGTCAAATGAACCTCGTTAAACGCGATTAATCCAGAAGAAGGATGATTCTATAGTTATAACTATTCTTCAGTGTGTATTTTGTACCATTTATATTTTCATAATCTGAGGAATAGGAGAGACAGTAAAATGAGATGATGCCATACGCCTAACATAATTTCCATTTCCTAATTTAGAAGGCTAGCAGTCAAAAACACAGATCAAAATAGATTCAGAGAAAAGACTAAAGCAAGAAGGGTATTTGTAGCATAAAGCACTGGTTGGCAAATATTTGAGAGTGGTGAATTTGATTTTAAGGCATTTCCAACTTGCCCAGTTAAAAGCCTAAGGTATAAAACATCTGGGAATTTTCTTCCCTTACTACTATTTTTTTCCAAGTTATAATATAGTTTTGTTAGGATTCTAATATATGTGTCCTCTTAACTCACTTCTCTTTCTGTGCTGGTGTTCAGACGAAAATATTTCAGCTGGAAAATGGTATTTATATGGTAACAAAAATTCATATGGTAATGTAACCAGAAAGCTGCTGGGAGAGAGAAGGCCTTAGGTGTGCAGATAACCTATGTTCTTCGAAGAGCACTGGGTAATTTGTATGCAGTGAGACCTGTTACCAGACAGCTCAGTCCAGACAAACTCCTCTAACAGGCAGTGCAGGGGGACAGGTTTATAAAACTCTTCTGATTACTTCTACCAATAGCTCTTTCCCTCCAACAGTGGCACTGCCCTTGCAACGGCACTGAGATCTTACCTTCAGTTCTCTTCTATTTCCTTTTATTTTCCAGTTACAGAAAAAGACTAACAAGCCTCATTTACTACCTCTAAAGCTACAGCTTCCTACTTTCCATCCCTCACACCACACGCTCCTGCTCTCTCCACAGTGTGTGAGTAAAAGCATCTGGGCAATGACGTAAACAAGATTAACAAACAGGTTTTGGGTAAAAATAACCCACTGTGGATCCTCAGTCCAGCACATCAGCTGGGAGAAAAGTTTGTGGTAGCACCCGTCAGAAGCCTGACGCCAAACCCAAGATGCAGCAGACTCACTATGTGAGCCGCTGCGCCCTGCGCTCACCTTGTCCCCAAAACCACTTCAATGGCAATGTTCGCACCGGACTGTCGCAAGGCTTTCTCACGTGGATTTCATCACAGAACCATAGAATGGCCTGGGTCAGAAAGAACTTCAAAGGTCGTCCAGTTCCAAGCCCCCTTCCACGGGCAGGGGCACCTTCCACTAGGCCGTGTTGCTCAGAGCCCCACCCAACCTGGCCTTGAACACTTCCAGGGACGGGGCATCCGCAGCTTCTCGGGGCAACCTGTGCCAGGGCCTCATCTCCCTCACAGCAAATAACTGCCTCCTCAGATCTACTTCAAACCTACTCTAAGTTTGAATCCACTCCTCCTTATCCTGCCACCGCCGGCTCTGGTTCTCTGTCCCCCCGTCGGCCTCGCTCCCTTCCGTCCCTGCACCCCAAACTCTCGCGCACCCCCTCAGCCCCGACGCCAGGCGCGCCTTTTCCGCCCGGACCACTGAGGCTGCTGCTCTGTGACGTCACTTCCGCCCTTTCGGGCCCCGGTCCGGCCCCGCCCTCCCCGAGCCGCCACCGCCCCTCGGGGCCTCGGACACCGGAGCGAGGGGAGGGGGAGGAGGAGGGGCAGAAGAAGAAGGAGCAGAAAGAGCAGAAAGAAGAGGAAGAGGAAGAGGAAAAGGAAAAGCAGGAGAACGAGAAAACGGAGGGGGAGGATCCGAAGAAGGAGGAGGAGCGGAAGAAGAAGGAGGAGGAANAGCCCGCATCCGCCTCCGCCCCCGGCAGCTGCGGCGCTCCCTCGTCCCTGCACCGGCGGCGGCGGCGGCCCCAGCGCCGGGGAGGTCTCAGCCCCCCGTCCCCAGCGGTGCTGAGCCCAGGGGTCCCGTCGGTGTGCCGGTGATTATGCGCGGTTTGCCGCGGACGCTGTATCTCTCCTTCCGCTGATGCGCCCGCTGTCCCCCCGCCTAGGCTAGAGCAGGCTGAGCGCCAGCTCCTCTGGAAATCTTCAGCCATGTATTTCCTCAGCGGCTGGCCCAAGAGGCTCTTGTGTCCTCTGGAGTCCCTGGAGCGACCGCTTCACATCCAGACGGATCCCCAGAGAGCTTTCTTCGCAGTTTTATTCCCATCTCAGCTAAGCATCTGGTACTGCAGAGTGAGTATCCATCGTTTTATAAGCTCTCGTACGCTGCTCTCCCAGCTGAAAAGGCCTGCCGTCTGCTTTTTTTTTTTTTGCTTCTTCCAAAAACGGTTGTAAAATTCGATGCTAACTTTACAGGATATTCCTGTATTTGTGAAACTGAGCGGTTATCCACGATGTTTGGTGATAGCAGTATAGTCTTAAGAAAATATGCAACACCAATCTGCTTACAGTTAACACTGGTTTTTCCTAAAAAATGAGGCTTTCAAGCAGCTTTTTTTTTGAGACTGTACATTCTGCTTGTGCTTCACATAAGGAGTATTTGTAGCAGTGTGGGTTTTTTTGTAAGCTTCATGTCTTTCACCTTTATATTTTCTGTGTTTTATATAAATGAACATATGAATATAGAAGATATGGAACACTTTTTGTAAAACACGGAACCAATGCTGTGACTACCCAGAATGTTACAACACAGAAGTTCACAAAATTTTCTTTTTATGGAAAGTTTAAAAGTTTTGTGGCTCTAAAAGGAGACTTGACATAGCTTTTGCATGGAAGGTGCTGGTTTAGCTATATCTAGTTTGAAACGGTGTGAATAATTGACATCAAGCGCTTTGCTTTTAATTCACATTGTATTAGTGTGGTAGCAAAAATGCTGTTTGTCAGTTTGATTTGATGCAGTCAATGAAAAAACTGTGATACTGACTTTAAATTTTGATGCTGCATCCTTTTATATACTACCTAGATTAGACCCTAAATCTGTCTATAAATATCTCTAGATCCAGGTGGTTTATAGAGTTCATCTCAGATTACCGGGGAAAACCAACAATCCAGTTTTAGAAAGCTGATACTGAAAGATGTCAAATGACAGTCATAGCCTTAAAATCTTGTTTTAAGTTACATAGCGATTTCATCACATAGTGTTTTAGTGTTTTATTGTGCTCAGTAAGGCTGTTCACTAGTTCCTGGCTGGGCTGTTCGTGTTGTTTTTTGAACCTAGACAGGTATGCAGCTAGCACATAATCAGCCCAGTAGCTTTGCTGTGTGAACATCATCATCTGGCCTTTGTTTTCTTAGGTTTGTGGCACACAATGTATATATAAAACTTTTTAGCTTTTACCAGTTGTTGAACCTGTAGTTGTAGTCTGTCAACACAGCAGAACTGATCTTTTTCCTGGAATGACATAGAAAACAACAGGCTCACGAAATGCTTCACAAGATGTGCCCTGTTGTCTAGAATGTAGTTTACTTTATGGTCTTGTTTTCAAGGACGAGGTTCATTAGCTTGCGTGCTTAGACTTGTTTTGAAGTGTTAAACATTGTATGACTGGCTACAGACAGAGCACTAAAAGAATTCACTTGGTGCAGAAGAGTTGACTAAACTCACAGGTCATTAATATTTTTAAAATAGGTTTTGATTCACTTTGTAATGGGTGCTTTTGAGAAAGGTGCCGACTTTGCCAGGCCTGATGGCTGATTGATCTTAAACTGAAAAATGTGTTACAGTCTCATGGCCTCTGTGGACAACTGGCCATTATCAAAACCTGGAAGAATAAAGGTTTTGGTCAAGATAATTTTAAAAGAGAACATCATGCATTATTTTTATGTATATAGCTGGGGTCCTGAATGTGTTTTTTCGTTTTTTTTCCCCCAGGCTTTTCTTTTTTTCCATTTTTTGTTTGCTTTTGAAGGTGAAGCTTAAAATCATGTGTTTGAACTTTGATAAAATTCATGCATTCTAGAAAATGTTTTCATTGGTCAGGAGTACAGTCTTTGGAACAAGAATAAATTCTAGTCAGGTTGCACTAACTTGATTTCTTGTCGCAGAAGAGCCTTCAGGCTGGTGTTCTTGTTAAAACTTGTTACTATCTCAGCTGTATATCAAAGGTTCCGTATAAGAATGAGGTGATGAGACTGGGAAAGTTCTGTTTTGAAATTTTCAGAAACGGGGCTCTTTGAAATGCTTCCAGGTGTGTGAGTTTAGATTCAGCACATGTATTTTTAAAGTGACATAGTAATGTTTAAAACTCCTTTTCACCTACTGTGCACTAAGTATTGGTGGAACTAAGGAAAGTTGATCCCAAAGTGTGGATTGTTTTCTGTTTTGGAATCAATATAGGTATTAAGACTCAAAACAGGGTAACTGGTGTTGACAAAAAACAGGTGGAATTCTGCTTGTGTTTTTGAACCAAAAATTTCTTGACTTTTTACATGTTAGGAGAGATTGGATTGTGGATAGAGAAGACCACTCAGGTGAATGATTTTGATCATGCACCAGTATTGGTGAAAGGTTGTTGAGCACAGCCCCCAGATATGTTGACATTTATTTATCAATTGTATGCATTTGCTACTCTACTAGTATGCACATTATCAAGAATACACAACGTAGTCAAATTTTTTTTGTCTGTTAAGGAGGGACCTACATTGGTCACCTAGTCCAACTGCCTGACCAATTCTGGGTGACCAGAAGTTAAATCGTGTTATTAAGGACATTATTCAGATGGTCTTATACACGAGTAGACTCTGGGCATCAACCACGTCTCTTGGATGCCTGTTCCAGAGTTTTAAAAGGAACAAGAAAGAATGAGGTAATACCGAAATGAACACATATTAAAATTTTTACTTTATTTTATTTTTAGTGGTATGAAAAATCCTTCCTTGCTCCCCATTGGATTCTGTTAAATACACCCCACTGTGGAGACCTCTGCTCTAAGCATTTTCCTTAAATCAGAAGTTTTAGGTCTACATACTGTAGATAATTCCTTGACACTTAAGAGCCAGTGTAACTGTTTTCATTGATTGCATGGAAAAGCTTGTCAAACATTTTCATTCGGGTAGTTAAAGTACTTGGATGCTTGAAATAAGTATAGAACCTTTCTGGAATGCTATAATGAGATAATTGCTGTTTTATACATTTACTTGGGAACTGAAGATGAGGTTTCACAAGTCAACTGTGCAGTCCTGTGTGTCATGATCTTTCCCACTTGCACCTCTATTTTAATGGAGCTTATGGTGGACTAGTGATGTCTTTTTACAGGGCTGTTAAGCTTAATGACCAAATAGAAGCCTGTTTATTTAGTTGATGAAAGAATGAAAGGAACATTATAGTTGGCCCTTTGAAAGTGTTACTCCTTTGACAGTGGTGGCTTTAATTTTAAATTGGTTTAGTTATCTCTTGAATTCTGGAAATTCATGCATAGGGCTCTAGGTATTAAGAGATGAGGTAATGTAGCTGAGGAAGGTATCACAGCCAAGTGGAGTTCCCTGCCTAAGCCTTGACAAGTGAGTTGTGTGCAGCAAGAGTAGTCTGCTGGCGTAGTTGTACATATAAATATCGTTCAGCGTTTCCTTTCTGTAGTATTAACAAACTTGTGACAATGACAGGAATAAGTACTGGCCTTGAATATTTAATGAAAACTCCTGTAGGTTGTTGGGACTATCTGCTATGACTCTGTCAGTCAAAACCAGTTTTGTGAGCCCTTTCAAGCTAAGAGTAGCTTGTCCCATCTGCTCATTCAGAGGAGAATTCTTGATTACCTGTATTCTTCTCCTCTTATGATCTACATTTACTCGTTTTTTAAACTTGTGTTTTTGTTTTGTTTTTTTTTTTTCTAATGATCTGATACTGAGTCAGAACATCTAAATGAACTAAAATAAATTTTTGAGAAAGCATGCATGTCAGAATTCTAGATTGTCAAAGAGTTGGTATGAATTTTAAATGGTGTGTAAATTGATGTTTAGACAGCTCTCACAGCTGTCTCGTGTGCTCTTCAGTCTCTAGCTGTTGCCCAATGTGTGCTTTAAATCTAAGCATACAGTAGGACAAAACAGGGGACTTGGCTTCTGTTGAGAAAGTGATCTCCGTAACCTGGAATTTTGCCACACTATAAAAGGAGTTATTTGTGACACAATGCATAGAGTTCATAAGGTATATGAATAAATACATTAAAATTATCTGCAGTTGTTTCTATAGTCTTTTTTTCCTTACAAGACCTGTTAAAAAGAAATGTTTTCACTATGCTTTCAAGATTATGTTTTCATCTCAGAACTGTAAGCAGAATAATTTACAGAATTATTGTGCGTGGCTTTTTCTTAATAGAATTGGATACAACCTCTGGAGGCTTTTTATCTATAATTTGGTTGCAGAATGGGACAATTGATGTCTTGATATAAGTGGTTGGGTTAGCTGTGTATTGTGAACAATATGATACAGATAACATCAGTGCAAGTTAAGATATCCTACTGCTTCTGCTGTGTTTTCTTCCTTAGTAGTTTAACCCCCAAAATGCCCTTTATGCCCTTATTTATGCCCTTTAGACACTTGTCTGAGAAGGCCATTTCTTTTTATTTGTGAGTAACAGTAACAGTTGTGCTGTTACTTCTATTAAAAAGATGCACCTGTGATTACATAATGAAAAAAATGTTACATTGATGAATTTATCTAAAGAAATCCAAAATTGTCATGTGGTTATTTAGTACGACTTACAGGCTTTCAGTGTCTCCTGTGTTGTAAAATATATGACCCCTGAAAGCTGTGTCATAATTACATTCATGATGGGAAAATGCATTCTCAGTTATGACTTTTCAGGGTCCAAGGTAGTTGCATGTAAGAGAAAACCGAAGATGTATAGAATATGACTTTGCTTTTTGGCAGCATTTTTGAGCAGTAGGTTAACTGAAAACTTTCATTTGGGAGAGGTAGTGGCTGACAATTCTGCACTTTGGTTTTCTCAATTATTTCACAATAGTCATGAAACACGCGATTGGAAGCTGTGTCTGCTCTGTTGGGTGGATATTCTGTTGATTCAAAGCTTTCCAAACACTTTCAAAATTAAGTTAAAGGAGTTATGGTTTTATAATTAACCTTGCTTTTAGAAATTCATTTGTCACCACCTTGTATCTCTGTTACTGACAAAATGGCCTTTTGTGGTCTATTTATACCAATTTTTCTGTTCCTTATGGGCACATGCTTGCTTTTCTCCATGTAACCTTTCTGTTTGATTAGTTTCTAATTTTATAAAGCTTCAGCACTTAAAGTGAAGCACAGACCATATAGTGACAAAATAAAATGCACGGTTTCACCAGACTTTTGTTCTGTTTTGTTGTTTTCTCCCAGCCTTATCTTTGTCACTTAGATCATAAGCTCATCTGAACAGCATTTTTTATTTTTGTCTAATGAAGCATTTGGCACATAAAACTAAAGAGAACATTTGTGTTTGTCAAAGAAATGGCTTCTTTATCCTCATTGAGATGGATTTTTGATGCCTGGAGTAATATATGGTATGGGGATGAGAATATTAGGTTTTAACAATTATCCACAGTCATGCAGGTTCTTGGATTGATGTTACATTAAGAAATCCGAACCTGTACATAAGACCATGTTACATATGTGCTGTCAGGTCATGTGTTTGCTTTTCAGACTTAGAAGTTTTCTATTGTATTTGCTGACCTACTTGTAAAATCAACAATTCGCGTGGTTGTCATGAACCTGCAGTCAAACCACAGAATCTGGTTTAAGGAAACTATTTTTTTCATTATTTTATATTCTGTCAAGTGATTGTACCTCTTTCCAGTTGGTTTATGTGTCATTTTCTGTGACAGTGTAAACATCTCAGTCAGGACTCTTGCTCGTAGGAGGGCTGTTGTTCAAGGCTGTTCAAGGCTACATGTCCTCTTCAAAGAGGGCCTTTGCAAAGCAACAGTTACATTTTAGTTAAGGGTTTAAATGTCAGTTTGATTTGCATTTTCATCAAATGTAGTCGAACGCTTGTGTTAAGGTAAGTGAATTGGTAATTTCCCATATCTAAGCTTGCTGAGAGAATTTCCTGCAGGGTTTGTATGCCTTAATAGATTTTTTTCATGAAAAAGACATTATATGAGGCTAAGTGTTCTGACCTGGGTTATGGTGCGAATACTTGGTAAGTGAGCAAGTTACTGTATTAGGTCAGGTAGAATTAAGTAAAACAGTAATGATTAGGGATTATTTCATCATGGGTTTGGCTGTGGTGTTTTGTGTTGTAGTTTTTTAATTTGCATGGGTATTTTATCCAGATTTTGATACAGAGCTCATATTTCATAGTGCAAAGTTCAGAGGGATTCTTAATGTACAACTGACAATGAAACAGCTATGAATTTTTAGGTAGTTTGAATTTAGGTGGCTTTGCTGATGGAGTTGTCTTGCTGCCTTACTGTTTTACAAATAGTGCAGTTCATTTCTGATAATGCAAACCAGATTTGCTTTCATGTTATAATCTCACACCAGTAAAAAAGAGGCATGTTTAATGCTAGAAAAACATGATTGTGAAGCATAAAAACTTCTAAGTAAGAACTGTGGAACATGTTCTTGTCAAGAGATAGCCAAGGTAGCTGACTGATGGAAGGAGATAAAGTTTAGCTGTGAGAACACGTTCTGTTTCTTTTCAGTATTGTTCACTAGTGCACTGGAGAGTTTGTTTACACAAATAGTAATAATAACATAGCACTAGTAATAGTAGCGCTGTATTATTTTTAAGGTTACATTTCTTATTTTTCTTTTTCTCTAAACAAAATTTTTACTTCTTTTTAAACAACTCTTTATTTGTTAGGTCCTTTGCTATGTTTCTGGAATCCAGTTTCTCCAAAAGCTGTGGCTCTGCCATTAATATTTCAGCAAATGGATTTTAAGCATTTAAAAGAATAATGATTAATATATTGGTTTATTTGAGACAGTGGTCATAGTTCATTAGTTGAGCTTAACTACATTTCTTCACAATGTTAGTGGCTGCATGGAGAAGTGTGAAGTGTAAAAGCCATGGAATTTTAAAGAAGCTTATATGGAGATATGGGCATTTTTTAACAGAAAAAATTGTAAAGGTTTAGGAAAAATTCTAATTAATATAATCTAAACCCCTACTGTTTCTGTACAGGGTGTGAATTAAATATATAAAACTAATAAGAGGAGAGTATCTAACTAGCCTTCCCACACACTTTTTTTTGGTGATTTTTGGTGGGTTTTTTTGTTTTGTTTTGGTGTTTGGTTTTGGTTTTTTGTTCGCTTTGGTTTTGATTTTATTTGTTAAAATGTTCAGTGGCTTGCTGTGCTTGGGTCAAGTAGTTAGGTTGATATATATTCCTGTTTACAGAAATACTCCTATGCCATTATACATTTTCAGTCACTTTAGATATAATAAATTACTTCAGATGTAAAATTGCCATTTTTCATGCATAAGCAGAGTAGGACCTTGAGTTCGCCTTCTATCTTTGTTAATCCAGACCATTCACACATCCATGGAAAACTTTAAACAGGGGGGTAAATTTGTATGTTAGGGTTTTCCTCATGTCTGAATTAATGATTTTGAGCTGTGGAGTATGTGGAAATTATCAGTGTTATATTTCCTCATTTAACCTCTAGCTAGGTAGCCTTTGTGACCTATTTAATTTGAAGTGGGTCTGCTTTCTAATAAGAAGCTACTTAAACTACAGAAAGGTAACTGCAGTTTGAGTGCAAGCAAACATTTTTAACTCAAGTCCTCATCCTCGAGTTGCAAAGCCTAGAAATCAATTTGTATGAATTTTGTAGTTGATGTGTATGTAGAATGTTCTTCCAGCTTCGAAGATGTAATAGCAGCTTTCTTGTGAATCAGTGTCACAAGAATTCTACACTATAAATACTGTAATTATATTCTGTAAGAATAGTAATATAGAGAGAAAATTGTGTATTACTGAGTTTCTAATTTTACCAGCGGCTAAAATACTTCAGGCACAGAAGTGCTTTAAGAATGATCTCCAAGTTTGCAGTAATGATGCAGATTACCAAGACATTACTTTTTCTCAGTATATCTAAGGCAGTTAGGGTAGTTCTAAGCCAATCAGTGAAAGGCTGCGTAGTTTATTGAGAACAATTAACAAGAATCTGCTAATAAGAATACTTAGTTATCTATTTAATGTTAGATAATTTGATGCAAAAGAAGCCACACAAATTGTAAAAGCTGGTGCTAATAATTCTTAGGGTAAAGATTAGTGGGCTTGTTATACTTATAAATGTTTAACTTTATTTTTGATAATTCAGTTCTGTGTGGGTGTGAAATTTAAAGAATAATGCTGTTAGCAGCACACCAAGTCGTACTGTGAATTTACCAAGGCTAAGACCGCCCATGTGATACTAATTCAGCTTGTTATTTACATGCATGATGACAACATTTCATTGCTTTGTTTTATAATCTTTAAAATTAATATTCATACTTTAAAATTAGGTTGTTTGCAACTCTGCTTTTTCTGAAAGGAAAATGAAGGAAGTGCTTCCAAATAGGATGGTAGGAGATACTTACCAAATTCTGGAGTGATGGACACGCACAAGATTTGTGGGTGGAATTAATGTTTTTATATTTATTGTACTGCTTCTGCTGGTCCATCAAGTAAGCAAAGAACAGTAGTAAACTTCCATCACCTGCAGTTGTAGTGGGAAGCTTTGCCTAGTGGTATCATGGTTAATTTCAGTAAAATGAGTGATTAATGTGTACCCTCTTGGTTCTATTTCAGTGTGCTTTTTCTGGTACAATGTTCAATGCTCCAAATCTGAATGAAAACTGAAATTGATAAAGTTTTGGTATATGGTATGAAGCATATGGTTTGAAGATGAGGGGTAACTTCTTTGACAAAACAAAAAGTGGGTCCTGCTTAATTTAACTTCCACCTCCCAGTGTTGGAGGATTACGTAAGGGGAAATACCCATCTAAGCTGAAAACTATTATTGATTCAAGAGCAAGAAAGCAGAAGCAGTTGTGCAATATATTTAAGGAGAATGAATATTTCTAAGCACTAGAGCAAGGAAGGGTAACTTTGCATTAGGTTTTTGTGTTGCAGCTCTCGATTGTATTCCTGAAAGTGAATGAAGGCTTAGTGTCTATGGTAGCTTTGTCTGGTCTTCATCACCCTAAAGCTTTTCTCCCATCCCAGAAGGAAAAGTGCTAGTGGATGCACCTCGTTACTTGCAAAATCCTTCCAGCTAACTGTAGAGGTGGATTTTCAGCAGGTTTTGACAACCTGTTCTAGAAAACAAATTTCCTGATTATCATCCTCTTTAATACAATGGCCTGCCCAGTTAGTAGAAACTAAGCAAACTGTCTGTACCAAATATTCTATAGAATATTTCATCCTAATTCATTTGACAGTCCTTGTCATTGTAGGAGCCTGTTTGACGTGTTTATGTTCATCTTCAGCATCAGTCACCATTTCTCTAAATTGAAACTATTTCTGTGTTCTGTAATGACTCCTAACTGTGCAATTAAGTATTTTATTAAAATGTCCTGCGTCTGAAAGAGTGAGATTAGGAATAACAGTGTGGCAAGAGTTCTCCATGAACTTTCTTTAATAGCACCATTTTCTAATGGATTGTCAAATATATATTAATTTTTTAACCTCTTTCGAGGGAAACATGTTGTAGCTGTTAAGGAAACATAGTTCTTTACAGGTATAGCACAACATATAAAGAATCTCATTCCGTCTAGATACGAGATGTAATTACTTATGTTTTTTTCCTCCAGCCAAGTGTATTAATCGTAAGCTACAAGGAACTTTCAAAAGCAGCTTCTCAGTTTGGACCTTATAAACAAGCAGAATGGCGGCCTGACAGCACAATGATAGCTGTTTCGGTAAGTGTAATTTTTCCTCCTTACTCTGGTTAAACTATTGCAAACAGAATTTTGTGTTACCAATTTCTGTGCTTATAGAAACTTGCAGATTGTAAATACATTTAATTGATACTTGTATTGTGGATATACATAATGTACCAAGGACTTTTTAGACTATAGAAGCTTTCTTTTGTAGTTTTCATTAATTTTTCACTGTGAGAATGAACTACAGTTCTTTGTCTTAAAACAATGGTTAGATGTATTAGCAGGGGGTGATAAAACATCTCATTACTTTAGTAATCTGTAACAAATAATGTAATGTAAAGTTATGTGAATGAAAGAAGTAGTTGTGGACTTAGGTAACTGTCTTGGTTTGAAAGACAGGTACCTGCCAGCAAAAGCTGGAATCTCCCTTTGAATAGAGAATGTGAACCCCCTCCCTCAGATTATTATAATTTTGCAATTGAAGGCTCTCAGGCAAAGATTTGGGAGTGGGAATAACAGTTCTTTACTAGGAATATTAGACAAAGCAAAGGCAAATACAAATGTAATAGCACTAAGAGACAAGCAAAAAAACAAGAAACAACAAAACCTCAGAAAATGCCCTGACAGAGTCAGGGATGTGACCTGACACCCTGGGTATCAGGGCGGTGAAAGCAGTCCAGATGAAATCCTCCTTGAGCAGTGAATACAGTTCTATGAAGTGAGATAGTCCTGTATGAGAGTCCAATGGTGAAGAAAAATGTGTTCGGTCTTCCTCTGTAGAGAAATCCAGCAGAGAGAGAGAAAACAAGCAGGGTCCCCTGGTACTCCAGTCCTTTCGGAGCGATGTCCTCGGACCAAACTCCCGCTCACTGCTGTTCCCCCTGAGGAACCTGCTGCCTCCTTTGTTTAAGTCAAGTATCCATAAAGTACCCAGCCATCAGTTACCTAGCAAACCACCAGGAAAAAATTCCACAAACACAAAAGAAACAGATCCAACCCCCAACAGTAACGTAATCATGTTAAACTTGATAAATAGGGTTTGAAGGTGAGTCTTAGGAGATGAAACTGTGGCCTTATTACTGGCTTTTGGTGGTTAAAATATATTGCAAGTCACTGAGAACACAGAAACAAGGGCAGTGATAAGTGATACATGAACTCTTCTGTTTAGAATCTTAGAGATGAGATCTTGTCTCACATGGAAATAGTCTTGTTTCCTAGCTGGTGCTGTGTTCACAGCACTTTGGACTATTTCAGCAGCAGTATTTAAAGTTTGAGATGCAAGGTGAACACGAGAACGGTGGGAGTACAGTTTATAAGAGTTGCAATGTGGGATAATCCTCTTGGTGTCTTTTGGTCAGGTCTTAACATTAGGACCAGGTCTTAAATTAGATATTGCTATCTTAGTAGAAAACACCAGATGATTTATGGAGTAGTTCATGTCTCTAGCAATATCATGATAATCATAAATCAGCTAAGCTTCCCATGGTCCAGTTTTCTTTTGCGTAATGCAAGTTAGTGCAAGTAAGTAGTTAGTCTAAAATATTTAAATTGCCTAAAAGTATTTAATGAAATCAATCAAATTAAGAATTTCTGTTAGTGCCAGATTTTATTCTCAGTGACTACTAATAATTATCAATGAAGTTCAAAAGATTTCTGTAATTTTTGCTATGAGTCAAAAAGAATTCTGTGATTTTATATTGCAGCATGTATGTCCAAACACATTTTTAATTAAATCTTTATGTAGTAGTTCAGAGGAAATCTGAATTTTTATATTTAATTAATATGCATATTGTGGGGTTTTGCTTCTGAGATGTTGTGATCCATTTGCTCAAGAGACTTTGTGGTTTATCTGACAGTCAGATTAGCTTTAGTTTCTGCCACTTCAGTCACTGCACTTTGAAGCTTTTCTGCAACTAAATGTACAGTACTCTTTTTGGCAGATAGTGTCTGAATGTAAATGCCCATAAAGTCTCAATTTGTAAGCTGAAGTTCTGTGAATTAAAATTCAAAATGGTCATCACTTATAAAATAATGAGTGTAATAGGATTTTTAATATTCTTTGTGTTTCTTAGAATGATATTTCATCCCTGGGTGTATGTATACAAATTATATGGTCAAGCATGTTTGTTATGGTGGTTTTAACATAACTTGTCTTGCAGTATACTTAAAAAAAATTTATATGTAGTTTACTTTGGAACAGTTATTGAGTCTTACTGAAAGACCACATTTACAGTATTGCTGGTTTTGTTGTAGTGAGACAGGGCAGAACGTCATTTTCTGGAGCTTTAATGAAGAAGGTGCTCCTGCAGATGTGTGATACTCTCATCCCCAAGGACAGTTCTGTCCAAGTGAATGGTTTTCTCTTTTTTCTTAACTAACACATTCTAATGAGGAGAAATGGCAAAGCAAGTTTTTAATGAAAAACCCAGTAATTTTGAACTGAATTAGCTTCACTTAATTACTGAAGTCCTGTGCAACAGCTAAAAATTTTAGTTTGAAAGCTGAGTTAGGTGATGTTTCTCACCTGTTACTACGTGTGCTCATGAGTACTTGATTGTAGTTATTTTCCATAATAAAAATTTGTTTTTAAGAAGGTGAACATAAGGCTTAATGTACTTATTAATGAAGTGGTACATTCATTTTTTTTCCCCTTTTTTTAATAGCATCACCATGGGGAATGTAGGCTGAATTTTATGTCCACCATACCAGTGATATACCATGTTTTTTGTTTCTGATAGCCCAAATATTCAAAGTGTCTTTATGAAAACAAATCCATTTGCAGCATATGCTTTGAGGTAAATATTATTTGTACTGCAGGCAGACTTTGGGCCAGTATATCAGACTTTATACCTCAAGTAACTGTAAAGGTATGCAATTAAACAAGTGTAAGCAGTTTTCACAGTGTCACCATTCCCTAGAAATTCTAACTTCTTTTTTACTGGTATCTTCTGTTGCTAAACTGTTGGCACATTTCCTAGGCGAGATCTTATTTTTTTCCCCTTATATTTTGTAGTTTCTTCTTTCGTATTGTTGCCTTTGTGATTTTTTCAGTGTTACTAGGAAATACTTCTTGTTTAGTTTAGTACATACATCCAAGATAGCTCATTCTAGTAGTGAATCGAACTTAAAAATTGGGTCAAGATTCTTCATTTTTGAGAAGTATGGGGGAGGCATTTTGGTCTTTCCCGTGTTACGGTTTTCAAAGTCTCCAATACAGACTCCTCTTCAGCGTGCATTCCCATAGCTAAGGCAGAGCTTTATTAAATATGGTAGCCTACAAGAAACCATGTTATGAAATCCCTGGCAAGATTCTCAATGTTTATACTTCTGACTGTCAAATATTAGAATGATCAGGGAATGGATGACAGTGATAGTTACTTATTTAATAAGTTCCACTCAGACATTTTTAAAGTAATGAAACCTCTGTAAATGAATATGATCAATTTGCAAGAAGTCTGTGCTTGAATGCCCCTCTTCATGGAATTTGAGGTTCTATTTAGAAATGAACCTGTAACAATAGCAGCTTTGTGCTTCGAATAGTGTTCAGTAAGGCCCTTTGTACCTTAATATCAGTATAAAGATACTTCACAGTATTGTTTTACTCTTCTTTCCAGGATAAAGTAACTTACGGGTTAAATATTTAATGATGTAATGGAAAGAACCTGTAAAGATGTTAGAAATGAACACGTTTCTTTACCACATAATACCTGAACATGATATTACAGCACAGAGAAAGGCTTCCATTTATTGTCACCCTGTCTCAAGCTCACCATTATGGTTCAGATTTTATTCTTGCTTGAAAAAGATACTCTCTTTGAATGAGAATAATAGTGTTTCTGGGAATTCGAAGCCAAAACACAAATTTTCTAAAGCAAAATGTTTGCCTGAGGAAAGCCATGGCATCTATGAAATGATACACTAAGCTAACAAGAGTGTTGCTTTATTCAAAGAAAAAGAAACCAATCTTGCAAAGAAATGTGAAGCCATTCATTTCAGTGCTTTTTGTTTCCAGTGCTTTGGATTCATGCCCAGCCCATATTAAAATAATTGGATGGAAACGCTATTTAACCAAAATGCATTTACCAGTTTTCCTGGAAAATAAATTCATGCTGTAAACAAATAACAATTCTTTAAGCACATAACATTATTGGTCATCTGCTTCTTTCATGCTTATGCAAGCAGCTTCTAGGTATGACTGGAACATCATGTAATTAAATGATTTGTATTTGTTCCTTGTGTATAGTATGAAGTCGTTCTTCCAGAATGACAGAACATGGCTTGGGATTGAGTTATTACTCAATGGTGGAGGTGTTGTGGTAGCTAAAGATAAGTGATGTGAGGATTTTTGGAAGCTACCTGGGTGACCACTACTGAGAGGCAGTGCCTAAACTCTTTGCATTCAGTAGTGTCTGTATGTGTTCAAACACCTGGAGAGTTTATTCGGGTACTTCCCACCTTCTACTTTGTTTTCTACATTAATTCATGAAGTTGATATGGATTATGTGCCCAGGTTCTAAATATCTGAAATAGTTGTCAGGTTTTATAGGTTTTTATGAGTTAGAGGAAAATTTCTGATGGACTGGTGCATAAGCAGGAATGTTTTTCTGTTTTTTGATCTCCTGCCTACTCTATTCACTTGACTTTGAGGGCGGGTATGGATTTTACCTGGAATTAATATAAACATACAGCATTTAAAATGTCTGAATGAATGTATATTTGAGTTCACTAATGAGACATACATAGAAATCACATAAGACAGATTTTACTCACACTGAGACTAGATATGTATCTTACCAGTATTTCTCTTCCAGACTGCAAATGGATACATCTTATTTTTTGAAATCCCATCAGCAAGAGACAAGTATCTTTATGAGCCAATATATCCCAAGTAAGTATTTTAAATTTTGCATCCTCACAGTGTGAAAAAATATGACTATACAACTTCTAAGCAGTTTTTATGACAAAAGATACTTCCTTACAGAGTATGTTTTAACACTTGAAGAGTATATGAGCCATCATTCCTATAGTTAGAGTCAGTGTAGGGGAGAAGTTGTGTTTAAGTAGATGGCTGTGTGCTGGTGTGATTCCTTAGGTCCATCTTACAAGCTCTCAAAATCCTTAATAGCAGGGTTAAAATTGTCCAATTTATAATTTGAGGTGGTCTGTTGCATTCGTGATCTGCAGCAAGATTTAATGATGCCTTTTGAATAACTCAGTTGAAAAAATCATATGTCTTTGGAACTATTAAGGTACAGTTCAAAAATAGATCCTGTCCCCGATGTTTTCATAACTTAGAGATTTGTTTTAAAGAAATGGGGGGATAAAATCCTGGTATTTTTGAGAGCAGATGGATACTTTTTAGTAAGAATGTACAAGTATTTTTGCTGCAGTGTGTTATGTTGACAGTTTCATCTTATTTTCCCTATTGTGAATGACAGAATACATCTTATGCGTTTAAAATGTGACTGTATTTTGGGTGTATTTGTGGTTGACTTCGTTGATTTCGGGTTTTACAAAATTGGGAAATGCCTAGGACAAATTAAAACTTCGAGTAGGATGTGTGTACGTGTCTGTGTGTTTTAGATAGGCAGAATCTGTAGTCATGGGTTGGATTGAATTTGTCCATGCACACTCTTAATTTCTAATTGGCTAGAAACTTCTTTTTATTAATATATCCCTGTATATATCTTCATCATTATGATAATACTAGTCAGTTGTTTTTTTTTTTTCCACATTCATAAAAAGAGTTAAAGTTGAATCATGGATGTCTCCACATGGTCATCTCTGAGGAATATTGGATAACCTAAGATGTCATGTAAGAGGAAGATATTTTGACTTCTTTTTCTTTTCAGTGTAACTGTTAGACCATGAACTTAAAAGAAAATAAAGGGAGTTTTCAAAAGTATTTTAATTTAAAATCTGTCTTCTTTCACAAATATGTGTAGGAAGAAATGACTAAGTAGGTAGTAAATGATTTAAAAGTAAATTTTCCTTTATTGACTAGAAAACTTCTTGTGTGTTATGGCTATAATCCATCTTTTGACCACTGAAGTAGCCCTCAAAGCTCTGGAATTAACTGGAATTTATTGCTGCAATTTACTTTTCTTTTTTCCAGAAACTTAAGACTAATGTAGACAAGTTATATTACTTTACTTGCCTCTTTGGAGAACTGAATGGCAGTTTTCAAACTGAGTCTTCACGTCTGGCTTACTGTCATCAGGGGAAGAGGCAGACAGCCTGTTGCTGCAACTTGTCTAAATAAATAAAGTGGTCGTATA
>WBNO01026860.1:916-25491 GCA_013400575.1 Peucedramus taeniatus | reverse complement strand
ACTTCTGTCTGTCAGGAAACACTTGTGAATAAAGTTAAAGAAGCAAATGTCAACCTTTTCACTTGAGTCAGCTGCAGATACCAGGGCTGACATAATGAAAGCAGGGTGCATTAAAATAGATCAGACAAGCTTCCTTGGATGAAATGAATGTGCAAGCAAGTCCTGCAGTCCAAACAGGAGGTTGCTGCCTACTATTCCCTACTTATATCCCAGCCCTAAATTATACTAAGCAAACCCTGTCGGTTTTCTTGATGTCTCAACTCTGTGAAGAAGTTTGCTCTATAAGTTAATGTCAAGAATAGCCACACTTTCTTTCTCATGTATTTTGGATAAAGGTCTGAGTAAGACTCTGTGACCAGACTCAGACTTAACATGGCAAGTTAACACTGTGTTATTTCCATTTTAAATATCAGGATCAAAATGGATAGCCTCATTTACATCACTCTAAGACACAATGTATAATACCTTGTACTCAGGAAAAGGAGAGGAACAGCAGACTGAGAATTATAAATTGGGTTTTTTTTTGATTCATACTTTGATGTATATCCATTAGTCTACTGTATGAATTATTCATTTTAAAACAAAAAAGGGGCTATTGTATTTAAATGCTTAAACTGGAATTTAGAGGCCTGGCATCAACTTTGACCACATAAGCACAAGCCTTAAATCTCTGTCTACAAGGTTCTCACATCAATTTGCCTGTATCTGTATTAAAGCCATGACAGGATAAGATCTTATACAACTTCTGCAGGTACCTGTCTAAAGATTACTCTCAGTAAAGCTTGGAGTTGATTGCTACATTTCTAAGCTCAGTCTGAAGTATTTTGCAGTAAGGCATTCTTAATCAGCTTCACTTAGCAGTGAAATTTTCTATTCACTGAAGATGCTCTCCATACTCAATACCTGCCAAGACCACCACAGCCAAGACACAGCCCATGCAAGGACTTATCTTAGCCAGCCACTTTTGCCTCAGCAGTGCTTGGCAATAGCCCCTAAGGCAGCACAAAACCATTCATTTCCTTATTCCTATTCTGTCCCTTCAGTAAAGTATAGATATTTTTGAAGCAAAGCTCCTTCTAGTGATGATTCAGTTGTTAAAAGTGTTAAGCTATCAAGTTTATGCTATAAAAGCCAGACTAGATCTCAGCCTTGATCTGTGACAGCTTATTGTGGCTGATGCTTTAGTTTCTAATGATGGTATTTGAATGCCCCAATGCAGATCATCCTGAACAGACTGATAAAAGAATTACTCAAACCCAATATTTTTAATCCTCAGTAGCAGGAGATACATCTTTAAAACTTTCAGTTTCTGAATATATCCTACAAAAGAATTTTTACTACACAAATGCAGCCTTTAACCATGTACATCTTGGGTCTTAGGAGTGGTTTTGTAAGGTAGACCTTCACCATGAGGCTTTTTCTTCTGGAAGGCACTACACATTTACTTCAACACATGCAGTCTTCATCTATTCAAAAGTCCATGTGTATTAAAACAATTTAAAAGGAATAAAGTCTTTATCTAAAAGCAATCCTGTTGATTAATTATGGGCTAAGGCAGTGTGCATAAACACAGTCTCTCTCTGCAGTCCACCCTGCAGAGAAAATATGCCCAAATGCCTCTGGCCTTACTAACACCATGATCTGAGATGCTGCTTGACCAATCTCTTTTCTACTGCTGTCTCTATCTGGGCTACTACAGACCAAGATATCACCTTCAAATTCTGGTCATCCTTGAGCAACAGCTTGTCGGGATGAGAGGACAAACAGGGGGAAATGCCATGATTGCCCATTCTTGCCATCTCTACTTACACCTTAATGGGAATTATGGGTGTGTGAAGGCTGATTCTGACTTGGTGTGAGCAATGTCACTTGGGACTGCATTGCAAGTCTTACTAAAAATCAGACTCTAACAGAACTTCCTGGCAACCCTCAAGATTCTGGTATTTGTCACCTCATTTTTTTCACTTGCTAAGACTGGCTGTTACTGGAACATATTTCTTTCTTTCTGACCACAGTGGACCCAGTGGAGCTATCTTGCATCATCCTGTGGAAACCATGAAGGAAAGGTGATGGAGATGAGAACACCTATGGAACTGTTGGAACATCCTTTATTTAAGATGTGCCATGCCCTGAGCAGGGAATATTTCTTTCTATACTGAGATCTATTAACAGCAAAAGAAACAAAGAACAAATCTAAGAGAGCCCTTTTTCATGACATCCTAAAGCAGATTAAAATCATCTTGCTAAAGAAGGCTGGCTTCCCTGACTTCTGTGGGATACTGCAAAGGATTTCCTACATTCTTTTATGGTCTAGTACTGAAATGTATTTTAACTCATTCCAGGCTTCACACAGCTTGTCTCTGTCACAGGCTTTTAGTAACACCTTCATGCATCACCCTATGGGAAATACTTTAGGGCACAGTCTTCTCAATATAGTCACATCTAGACTCTTCCTGTGAACATTATAAGAAAACCAAATTTGGTGCCACAGATGGCAAAATTGGATGTGGGATGCTTCATCTGAATAACATTCCCTTTTATTCTATGCTGGCTTCATGGAGGAGGGAAGGAATCTTTTCAGACATTTCCTTCTGTCTCCCTTTCCATTCACCCTGCTGTTGTGCTAAAGAAAGGCACTGGAAAATTGTTCTCTTTGCCCACTAAGAGTAAGACAACAACTAAAATTAACCTGAATTACTAAAACTTAGAAAACAGCAATAGTAATCAATCTTACTGAAGAATAACTAAGTTTGTAGTATGCCCTTGCTTTAGAAGTTATAGAACAGACTTCTAATAAATACAGGGAATTATTTAGGTATATTCCACCCTGCTTCAAAGAATTGCATCAGGTTAGGTAACTTACTTCTGTAACACGTCTATGAGTAGTAAATCTACTCAGTATTTCATTCCAGAGGATAAAAAACTTCAGAAAAAAACTGAAATAAATGGGCACCCCACAAAAAAGTAAATGTCTAGTCATTCCTCTAAATCAAATCTGTGTAAAGCACAATGGGTGGAAGTACAAAAGGCATGCATCTGGCTTAATATTTAAGGCTGTGAAAGAATTTTTTTTTTTAATGTCAGAAGGAGACATTGGGAGAGGTTGGGAGTGGGAGGAATTCCCTGTCCTCAGTGCTAGAAAATTTGATGGAAAATTACTTCAATGGAAAAACTAAGTTCGTGTTGTTTCTCCTTTAAATGACAACAGTGAATTATGAATATTAAGGAAATAAAATTAAAGCTAAAAAGCAGTGTGTCTTGAACTGAGAAAATGGAAGGAAATAGGTATATTGGTACATCAGCATTTCCAGAGGCACAGCAGGTAGCACTAACAGAAAAAGTATTAAAAAAACCTCCTCTTGAGTACAGACAATTACCACACATACCAAGAGCCAAAGCACACCCATCCACCTCATTATGTATGAGGAGTGTGCTCTGAGGAAGCCCCACAAACTGACAGCACAGAAGGAATTGAAAAATAACAGACCTTATTTATAGAATGGCTTTAATATCATGGAATCATATCCATGTAATTATCATCTGTTTTCACATAAAAGAGGTGTATTCTTCACTAAAATCAGTGGGAGAATTATCATTATATTTTCCATATATCTTAAACAAAGAAGCATATGCGCAGTATCACAAAGAAGAAACTGTAAGAGGTAGGAACTTTCATTTTTCTCTATTTCTACCTATTAAAATGAATAATAAAATAAAAGTCTCTTTAATTAAAAAAAAAAAAAAAAAAAGATTTCACCAAAAACAGATTAACAGATTTGTGGAAATTCACAAACATCAGAAGAAGATATTTGTGACCCTGTAGAGTCCTTATGTCCTAGACTATAAGAAAACATACCTGATAGCTGGATTTAGTTTAACATTTTGTAGGTCACAAGCAGTTACTCTGCCACTGAAAAGGACTCTTTTTCCAAAATCATCCTTCTGACATTTTAAAATGCTTGCTGCTGTGTTCAGTATTGTTCAAGTAGAGTGGGTATAGAATATATAAAGAAAAAATTCTAACAAAGAAAGCACTACTCGCTTTTTGCAGGTTTTCATTCCAAGGACTTCTCCCATTGCTTATCTATTGCAGCACAAACATAAATGTATTTCCTTTAGCAATTAATTGTGTAATCACCTACTAAAACTTGAAGTTTCAATTTGCTCATTTAGTGTACTTTTCCCCTAGTCCTAGTCCAGTGTATGGATGAGTTTTTCTATTAAAATATCCCTCTACATTCAGAGCAGAGCAAAGGACCTGCTCTGGAGCTCAGGAAAGGATGCCTGTTTGTCCTGAGTAAGGCAGCAGAATTGAACAGCACATGGGTGGTTCAGAATTGAACACCCTTGTTCTAGCAGGCTGGCTTTCCTGTTCCACCCCCTGGGTGGCTGTTCCTGCCAGCCAGAATGAACACCTGCAGCTGTACTGTGCCTGAGCCTTCTCCAAACAACACCACAGCTGCCCAGCAGGCACATGAGAAGACTGAGATGTGAATAAACTGCTACCAGGTAAGGTTGTTCTACCAGGCGAACTAATTTATGAGTCACCCCTTAATATACTTTGGCCCTTGCTGTTTCTGTCTTCTTCCTCTTCATACATACAAAGCACTGCAAGACATGCCAGCTTTTTCTGTTCATTTTAAAAAGAGCATCTTAAAAAAATATTCCATGAAAACAATTTGGTTTAGGATTAAAATTAGAAATAATATTTTGAATTGCATTATCAACCATAAAACTTACTCAGCATACTATTCTTTTTATATTTTAAGCTGTATAAGAAAATAAAATCTAATCATATTTAAGCATCAAGAATCTTAGTGGATTTTTATAACCATACTTACAGAAAAAACAGCAGCCAGAGTCTCAACAGCTCCCGTACTTAGTGTAACATAAGGGATTGTTTCGCGATCGATCCCAGATTCACTGAAGATGTTGTTGGTGTAGTACCAGATCTGTATCAGAGGGAATAAAATGAGTTATTAATCATTGCGGGTTGAACAACAATATATTGGTATTCAGTTCAACCATCTCATCTGCTCAAGGCAGGACTTGTTAAAACTCTGAGCACTCTCAAGTCGCTAAGGGCCAAAGCCTTGGCCAAGCCACCAAGGACAACAGATGTAGGGAAAGTGCAAATTCCAGGTGGATTAGGCACAATGCTGCTGTAGTTCCACTTGCAGACCCAGGCAGAATTACAAATAGCTTCAACTCAATTTACCTTAATTCGCTTTAGGACTAAATCAAAGAAACTCACTTTAAGCTTGAACAACAGGATACAAAAAGGTTTGGTGTGGCTCACAAATCAGGTTTGTGTAGCTTTATGGAATACTTCAATAACATGTAACAACAGAGGAGAGAACAGGAAAGAGATGTGAGGCACTGCAGAAGCTGCTCATTTTTGGACAGAAGGAGTGAGGTGTTATTTCTGCTTTAACCTTACTAGAGTGTGGACATCTGCAGTCAAGCCATCTCCCCAATCTCTCTTTATTATCCACAAAAAGAAAAGATACTTTTTTTATTAGAGTTGCTTGGAGAAAAATAAAATGTTGTTATAATCATAGGCTTGAAGTAGCTGTCACTAAAGGACAGAAATACAGGTTGTATGACTTAGAGAAAGTCAATCATGTTTAGTCAGCAAAACCATATCCAGCAGTGACAATATCCAGGCAGAGAACACATAGTGGCAACACTCTAAAATAGCAAGTCTGGTAAGCATCAGAGTCCCATTCATATAAACTATCTTCAAAAACCATGTATTTATGTTTGACTCAGGTGACAGGAAAAAACTAGCCAAAGATTTTGGCTGCCAAAAGCATGCAAGAAGAGGAGACAAAAAGATAATTGATTTAGTAGAATGAAATGAAAAATGGTTATCAAAAGAAAATAAACCACAGGTAATTTATCTGTGACAACAAAACTCAAAGCCCTAGATAAAGATGGCACTAAACATTAAAGTAGCAGTGATATTTTTTCCCATATGCTCTCAATGGTGCAAGTCCTAACAGGGCAAGCACTGCTAAATACAAGGCTTGTCTGATGGATGGAAGTGTTATGATTAAATGAGGAAAACCCTCCTACCTGCCATATTATGCACTTGTTACATCTTTTTGTCAAGAAAATAACTCAGCAGTTTTGTAAAAAAAAAAATAAATCTAAATTCCCAAGTAGCCCTTCAGCAAAGCTGCTTGTCCCAGGTCAAAGAAGAAAATCCAAACCATATTACATAAACCCCAAGTAAAATAATACACCAAGGAGTGAAACATCACCTTATCACCTTACAAAGAAACTTGCTGAAGACTTATGCCTACTGCTGGCACATCAGCTTTCACCAGAACAGATGCAGAGACAAGAAATTATATTAACAAAGCTCTCTACATGAAGTAATCTGCCTTCATGTAACACATGCTGGAGCTAATGGTGCATTGCCCTACTGACAGAGAGCACAGACAAACAAAACCAAGGATCAGTTCCCAATTCTCTCTGAAATGTTTATGCCCACTCATAATTTTAGGGGGACCCAGTGCTGTTGACAATGTATTCACTTCCCATATATTATACAGTATATAAGCGTTATACAGTATATAAGCAGAACAAAGTAGCACAAAAACTGCGATAAAAATAATTTTCTTCTTCATACTACAAGTTGCAAGATTGATTTAGTGCAGTAAAGTTAGAAAGCATGTGATTTAGGCATTTCATCTTTGATATCAGTTTTGTATAGCAGCTAGAGCTTCTAAAAATGACAGAGATATTGCAGGTATGCACAATTTAAAAGAGAAAGAAGAGGCCAAAGAGCCACTAAAGCAGTTAACTCATGAATGAAATTTGCCAGAATGCAACAATAAGAATGTAAAATGTTTTGCAAGTGGTTTCACAGAAGAGCGCAACTGACCACTTTAGATTTAAAGATTAAAAAACTGGCAGAGCAAAACCAGGATGATATTCACAGACTTATTGCTCTCTGTAGCAGTACAAAAATAAATTGGCAAATTTGCTAGGCATACTCACTAGGCTAATGATCACTTTTCTAATTTCACTTAAGATATTTTTCTAACATGCTTTTTGTTAGCTAATGATTTCATCAGCCAAGAAAATTAGATAATGATTAGCTAAATGTTTTTGAATGAAGGAGCTGTGGAAAATGGTGCAGGAGGCTCAAAAACTAAATGGGCAGCAGCAGTGACACAGGCTGTGTCACATTGCATTCTCACCCCTTCCTACCCTGCCTGATGTTCTCCACTCCAGCTGTGAAGCACACACTGGGACAGATCTTTAGCATCTTAAAAACATGCATTGATCCACAGATCCATCCCAGAATAATTTCTTTGCACCCAAAATACAGCCTTAAGAACAGACCTTACAGAAGCCTAGGGATCCCACTTTGGGAATGACTCCCTTAGAGCAGTATGTCATACAGTGTATTCCTTGATATGAAAAAGTGTAACCCTCACCAGTGAAACTTCACCATAATTTTGGGACTTCTTTAGAACTGAGAAAAAATGGTGGAGGATAAATAAATTTATTATGGCTTATATATTTTAGATGAATGTTAACAGAGTAAAAGAGACTAATAGGAAATCATTTATTTATGTCAGTTTAGGTCAGGCTGTCTGGTCTTTTGTTATAATTGAAAACATTAACACAATCGAAGCTTCACCGTGACTTCATTCCATGTGGAAATAAACAAATGTACTGTTTTAAGCAAAATAAATTTTTATTTGAAGTAAAATCCTTAAAAAGAAGCAAGTGTTCTCAGGTACCAGCAGGATTATTACAGAAATCTGCCAGTTGGCAATTTCCCTGGAGAACAACCTGAGATTCTTGCCTGAAGGAATCCCAACTTTCCCATACGCCCTGTCCAGATGGTAGTTGTGGAAAGGACCAGACTGACTAACAGGCCACTACAGACAAAGCAAATGAGTTAGAAGGAGCCTTCCCTGCCAGCAAAACCTGGCTGATGCTGGCTCACACCCAGCAGGTTGGTTCAGATGCACTCAGGCAAACCAAGACCCAGGTTCACCAGTACCTGTCACACCTGGACCTGTCCTCTCATCTTGGAGCTTCGGATGACTTGAGCAGCATCAGCCAGGAAAGCCAAGGAAAAGAGACAAATTTTTGAAACCTGATCTCTTAATCAAGTGGTCCAGCTATTTTTCTTGACCTCTCTTTTAATTTTCTTGGTTTTACTAGTAACTGTTATTAACAATTGTTTAAATAATCCATTTCAAAACCCAATTTTTGCATGAATAATTTTTGTTTCATGTTTAGTGACATTGCACATGAGGAGAAACAAAGTAATAATAAAAAAAGAAGGCTTAAAATACCCAAGTTGACACACAGGTTTCCTGACAAAGACAGTTTTTTCTGAGGCATATTTTCAGAAAGTGGCCATCCAATGATACTTTAAAATAACTCTGGCATCCATTTTGGACTGGACATGTCTGACTATCCACCCACACCCTCACTTAAGCCATGAGAGTATGGCTTTGTTCTGCCACAGAATTCTGGACCATTTCTGTCAACTATTAAGTATTCTCAAAGTCACAAAACTCTTCCATTTCCCCAGAAAATTTAACTGTGACCATTTTCTATAGGCAATGTGCTCCATTATTTGAACAGTCTGTTTACTACTGTAAGTGTCGTTTTTTCCCCTTATGTGTTGACAAATCTTAAAAAAGACTGGATGACAAGATAATTTTGGGTTTTTTTTCTCAAAAATGTATCCACAATGAGGAATAAAATAACCTGCCATTAGCACTGAAATCCTACCATTAGAAGAAAACACCACCTATACAGACATTATTGTAGTTTACCCCACAGAATGAAAAAACTCTTTTAATTCCCTCCTTGTATTTTGCAAAAAGCTTTTAGATACCAGAGTTCCAATTGCATTAATCTTTTAAGTGGTCTTGGACAAATTACTTTTATTTAGAGTCTTAGAGCTATAGAGATACCTGAGACAAGCCTGAGCTAGTCTTCACAGATACAAAAGCACACAGACCTTTTAACCCTGGGGGAAAAATCTAGCAGGAGTGTGCTGCAGAGCACAGTGAGAGTTCCTTGCAGCAGTGAGAATATTGCTTTTCATATATACAAGCAAGTAATGCCTTTGGACTGTGACAAAAAACCCTTTCCCTTTGAGGTGCTTCATGAGAGTATTTGTTTTGTGAAACATAAAGCATCTAAGCCAGATGCCACAAGATGCAGCTAGGATAGTTCTGGCTGGATATAAAGAAAACACTTTTCACAGTGTAAGTGGTGTAAACACCTGGCAGAGGTTGCCCAGGGGGTTAGGGACTCTTCACCCTTGAATATGTTTAAAACACAACTGCACAAGGCCCTCAGTAGCCTGAGACAACCCTGAAGTCATTCCTGCTCTAAGCAAGGTGGAGGGATCTTCCAACCTAAACTGTCCTGTGACTTTCTCATATAGGCTCAGATAGATGGTGATGAAGACTTCTGATATCCATTAGCCTCAGACATACTAATGGTCAGTAGGATTCATGTTTGATGTCTTTTCCCTCTCTTGCTTCACTTTCCAAGACAGGAATATTGAAGCAACAAAAAAGTCAAATATGCAGTGTGACCTTTTAAAATCACTTATACGAAGTTTTGATGACTTCTGTAAGTACTGAACTGAATGAATCCAAGCTGAAATATCAACCGAAAAAACTCTAAATAAGCATGGGGCATACCCAGAAACAGAGAATTGAGTATCAGAAGTGAAAGCTGCGTGCTCTTCCTTTGCTGATCTCTATTACCTTTTAATGTGTTCCATCAAAGTTGACACAACATGGCTTTCCTCAAACTTTTTTTGTTTTAAAACCCCCCAAGCAATACAGATCTCTGTGAATCTTCCCACACACGCTCTCCCAGAGTAATTTCTCACAAGAAACAGCCAAAAAAGGGAACTCTTAGAGGTTGGTAAATAGCATAATCCAAACCTTGTTATAAAGGAAAGGAGCACTCCAGGAGGTGCCATGGCCTGAGGAAGGACACTTACAGCATTCAGCCCACAGAGCTGGTAGCAGCCCATGGTGACGACCACGGTCAGGATCTGCCACCGCACCGCGCGGGTTCTCAGGAGCTGGACGACCGACACCAGCTTGGTGTTCCTTTGGGCTCGAGACTCTGCCAAAACTTCTTCTATTTCATGGGACACATCATCTTTCCCAAGGAATCTCTGAAACGCTACAAAGAGAGGACATGTACTTCAGGCCAGACACTTGGCACTATGTGCATTTATAACTGCTTTGCTTCTTTAAAATGGAAATGTTTGGCACAAGCAGGAGGCGTACATTGGCTGCAACTTAATTATTCCTCTGCCAACAATATCATTCTGCTATGGATGTGATCTGGTTCATCCCTGCTATTGGACTCAGAAACTGAAACAAAACCATAAATTATTGTGGTACAATATCTCTGTTATGCTATTTCATATATAATACAGCCAAAGGTCCAGTGAAGAGTGAAAACCTGTATGACTTGAAAATATTTATTACCAAAGCATCTCTGAACATTATTTGACTTGGCTACTTTTGCAGCCTAACAGTATAGCTGGCTTCATTGCTGGAGATAGATTGGATAGAAAAGTAGTAAGATGTAAAAATGCATATAAGTCTGGTAGACCAAGAAAAGGCAGACATTGGAAAGGAATAGCTACTACTCTTCATGTTACCTCTTGCTTTTACTTGCTTATAGCAAGAATTCATTTTGTCAAGAAATAATTACGCAGAGCAGTTCAAGACTTTATAGTTGTCAAAGCTGGAGTCATGGGAACAAATTTACATGGCCAGTGTAAGCAACCAACCAACCCCATCTCCCCAGAAACACACCATTTAGTATTGCACACAGATAGCTTACTAAAATATCCTTTCACTGTGAATATACAGGCTTTCCACCTCACACCTCCTCCAAGACAGAGATACTTCCAACTGGATGTGATGTGTCTCCTCCACCAACCTTGTTTGACAGATACTGTCTATGCAGGTGATACTTTTGTCTCAATCTAATGAACATACCCCAGGGGTTGTCATTTTAAGAGATGTTTAAAATGCTCATCATCTCAGAGTGACTGCAGAGAAACAATGACATTACAATCATCCTGCAGCAAGGCTTTGTGACCCAGTAGGATGCTAACATTCAAAACAATCCTTTACACAGCAGGTCACTTAAAATTGTTATTTTTATTAAATGAAGAAGTTCATTTAGTTCATCTAAGAGCCAAATCAATTTTTCTTATCCACAGCATAACACTTTGCATAACATTGCCTATAAACAAATGACCATATATTTCAGTATGTTTACACACCTTTGGATCATAAAAAGCACTTTGATGGTCAAGAAAACTAGAGATACTGACTACTCATGGTTAATACATCCAGACTGTATTTAGATTTTGAAGTTACAAAATTTTTTCTTTACCCAGGTGGAAAGGCCAATTAGTGGCATTTCTTTGTTGTGAGGGATAGGTCACACAAATGAACTGGTGGCCTCCCAGAGCAGCCCTCTCTGACACTTTGGTGAATGCACAAGGCTGCACACTCTGCCTGCTCCTGGTCTGGCAGTGCAGGGAACTAACCTGAGCTCTGGGCCAAGTTTTTCTGAGGCACTTAGCACTTCTAATGCATTTTAATGGACCCCACCAGATTCTGCTTAACAAGAAGGATGATTTTTTAAGGGATGAACCACCTCTGGGTGTTGAGTCAATTCATAACATTCATATATTCTGATAACCAGTTTCTCTCTTGCGAGAGCAGAGGTCAAAATTTTAAATCTCAGTAAAAGCATGAGATTTATCTTTTCACACAGGCTGTACAATCAGAAATGAATTAACAAATTGAGACCTCAGAACTAAAACTTTAAGCTGCTCAGTTTTGTCCTTTGTTATTGCCCATTTTTAAATAAATAACATGCTAAACACTCATTTTAATGAGTGTGATGTATTAAAAGACAGTGATAAGAAATGTGAAATTAGAACAATGTGTGCCTACAATATGTTTAAGTCAATGTCTCATGTTGAAATTACACTTGCCTCAGTACTATTAGAACATCAATCGAGAAAAATTCAGGTAAAGATGAGAACAACCAGGCATGTATCACCATAGTCTTCCATGAAAGGATTCTCTCAGATTTTTAAGCATCTGGTTTATCAGTGTAAATTAGGTCAGTGCACAATTTTCTTTATTTTTCCTGTCCTTAGAATCCTCAGCATTAGTTTAGGTCACACAAGTCAAAAATATAGGTGCAGTCAAGTTAAAAGATTGCAATCTGTCTTTATGCACAAGGGAGTTCGCTGTATTGCTAGAGGGATGAGGAACTAAAAAACAGCAATTACCAAAATTGTCAAGAACAAGCCAGGAAAAACATAGACACCCAATTTCTTTTCTTTCCCTCATGGCATTAAGTAAAGAGATGTAAATGCTACTAGGCAACTGTAATGGATACTTAAAATTACCAACAAGTCAAGAAATACTAAGAAATTACTATGCTATACATGCATACATTTTGAATAGACATCTCCCAACCTTCTTGGAAAAACATTTTCCTGCTACTCAACGTGTTTAATTTTCTTCCATTACCAGCTTTTCAGTACCATAAGAATCACAATTTTATGTATAAATAATGTGGAAATAAATTCTGCATTAGCAAGGAGATAGGGAAACTCAAAAGTCTTTCAATGTGTGATGTTCAATTTATTAGTTTTACTTTCTAAACCCTGGCATTACTGGCACTGAGAAGCACAGAACTCTGCAATGACTCATTTCCCTCCATGACTGGCTGCTTCTCTCTATAGAGAAGCCTTATTTTCATGTAACACTTAAAACATCGAAGGAGTTGCAGTTCCAGAAACTTTTCAAACTTTCCAGATTCCTATTTAATTCCCTTGGATCAGAAGGTTTTAGAAGCTTAGCCTTCAAAAGTTGTCATATTGCCTTCATAAATAAGAACTGGGTGGTTCCAGTCAAAGGGAAAGAAGTCAAGAAACCATTCCATTTACTCTACCAGTTTTTATTCATCTCACATAAGTGAAGGTGAAGCACCTGAAAGAGGTTCAAAGATCTGAAAAAATGTCAGTTGTCAATCTCTAAAACCAATCAGGCCTTTAAATTAACTGAAGATAGTCACTCAACATCTCAGCTACATAGGGAAATACTAATTCTTTTTCCACTATAGTACTTCCAGGACTGTGCAAAGAAAGCAGTTGTTATCAACAGAATTAGCACGTGAACTTTGAGAAGAAATTTTAAAATACCAAAATGCTATTGAGTGGTTTACAGTATAAAGCCAGCACCAAGCAAAGGGGGGCAGAAAAAGAGAGAAGTGGTCAAAGTTTGTTTGGGCTTATCCTTTAAAAAGAAACAGACAAAAATTAAAATAAACTGTGGGAGTATTTTTGTCATCTCTTTCCCATGGACACATACACTTCCCTGATGATTAATTATATTAAATCCAGTGTCACACTGTCTCACATACCTTCGTCTAAGTTCTGCTTAAATAGCATCTTATTTGGCCACTGTTGAAGATAGTAGAAATTTCCCTGTAATAACTCCATGTTAACACAGAAATAATTCACAAAATGAACTAACAGTTATTTCATATAAACTAATTTTATTAGAGTACTGAATATCTGGAAGAATAACTCAGTTATATCTTCCTAGAAGAGATATAAGTAATAATGCTTATAGTATATAAGCATTATTACTTATATAAGCATATATAAGCATATAAATATATAAGCATATATATAATGCTTATATAGTAAATAATGCTTTTTAAATCTAGAAAAATATAGATTATCTACTAGCACGCAGCATAGCAAAATTTAAGAAAAAATCTCAGGACATATAACTGCAGGCAAATGACTTGAGGCTTTTCCTACATGTCACCTTGCTTTTCTTCCAAGTAAAGAACACACAGATCTCTTTTGAGTTAATATCCAGTTAAGGATTACATCTTTACCTGTTAAATGCTAGGCAATTTCTTCCCTTCTATTCTTATCAAATGAGAAGAATCTTAGTTATGGGACCTGGGAGAGGAGCTGGGATGGTTCTGCCCTTGCTTCATTACCAGACTTAGTTTCTTGGGCAAAGCAGGTTTACAGATTATGCTCTTGTTCCAGTGGACTGTTCTCCCCCCAAAACACACGGATCAGTTCTCCCATATTCAGCAGTGAGACAGGAATATGAGAGCTACTTGAGATCCTTTGAGTCTCAGGGAGTAGAATATATGTTGGTGACATCCAGGAGGATGAGCCAAGCTCATTGGTCAGTGCTGCTTTTGGCAGCAGACAGCAGCAAGCCAGACACGGTGTCCGTGTGTCCGATCGGCCAGACGTCGGCTCAGCCGCGCACCGAGCACATCGCCTGCACTGCTGGAAAGGGGAAAGCAGTAAAACCCTGCTAATGGGGCTCACTCATCTGAGCCATTGCTGCCCCTGTGCCCCAAAGAATAGCTTCTTTCATGGTGGTGTGGTTTAGGCTTGCACATGATGCCTCTCTACTCTAACCCTCTACCCTCATCCCTTCACTTTTTCATTGTTTACACAACACATTTTGGTCCTTCCCCTTCTCTCAGTCTCTTATTTGCCCCTTAAAGACATCTGCCAGAAAAGAGGTTGACACCACTTATATTTGGTAGTTATAGAGTGGCTATCTCCTGAGACAGAGAAGAAACAGAGGGGATGAAAGCAGGGGCAAAACTTTGTGGAAACTCAATGACCTACATTATCTCATTGGATATTATTGCTCTAAGAAAATTAGGAAGATTAATGTTGTCAGCTCCATTTTAGGAGCTTTGACATACATGCATACTTTGGAGTATTTCATAAAGACTAACATATTCATCTGCTTTAAATACAGACTTTTTGCAAATAATAATTTTATATTTCTCTGACAAGGTATAGTCCACAGTGAAATATATATTTGCATGAGTAGCCTTGATCCATTAAATGAAAGAAAAGTGATTTAGTCAGTAGAGAGTTGGAAATTCCCAATATTAATATGCAGATTTAAACTAAGAGGCAAACAATTTAAAGCCATTACTTTAGTCATCATTAAAACGAAGAATTCTGCTTTGTCATTATATGACTTACAAGCAGAAGGGCATTTTAATAAATCACAACTCCTCCAGTCTCCTTAATACTTAGACTTTTCCTCCCCCATTTCTGCTGATAATGTGAATATCCAGATGATTTGTCTTGATTGTTGATTCACTCTCCTATTTTTTGAATTCCACTGTAGACTACACTCAAAATGAGTTACACTGTATACTACAACATATCTCAGAATTTAGTATTTTCTCTTAGAATTAATAAAATCCAAAAGCATATCTTCACATGCAGTTAATTTGAAAAGCTTTTTAGATCGGTTGTCTTTTTTTCTCTCAGAATATCTAAATTTATAGTCCTTAGGGTGGCTCATGAAAGCCATCTTCCTGTAATCAGCAAACCAGTGGCTAAAGCTCATTTCCCCAGGCAACTGCTCTCCTGATGCCTTCTACTCCAAATCCTGCCTCCAATGCCTCTGGATTAGATTTCAAATTATTTTCAGAACATGTATGCTGAAAACATCTCAGAGTGCAGTTGACACATTACCAGCAACAGTAAATGGTATGAATTTCAAGGTAGGTGGTGTTATTTTACTGCCATGTTCTATCATTTTTACATTCTACCTATGAGAGGCCCAGTTTCATTGTCAGTGTTGAAGTCTCCAGGTACTGCAGCAGGATTTTCAGTAGATCCTCATAGCAAGTGTAACATTATGCAGCAGCACTGCAGATGCAGAGCCTTTGCCAGCCATAACTCTGGAAATATATCTACAGTTTTATCAGGCAGAAACGAGCCAGTTTAAACTTGGCACCCAAAAGCATTTCCTCCCTGCCCAGCCATGGTGCTGCAGAAGTTTCTACCCAACAGCAAACCCGAGCTGGGTCCTGCACCCCTGCTGGGTGCTCTGAGCACAGCTGCCAGGGCAGCTCTTTTCTTCATGGACCTTGGAAAAGCTGCTCTCTGCCTCCTCAAAACTCTGCTGACTCTGTGAAGCTTAAGAACCATTCTCAAAACCTTGTTGCTTTTGTGCCTTTTTTTTTTTTTAGCATTTAACTGTATCTCTAAGTGTCTGAAACTCCAGCCTCTATAGAATTCTTCATTCAACACCAAATTGAGAAAACATGGGAGTCTGTTCACTAGTATTCTATTTCTTTTTCAGAGGGCTCTTCAGAACAAAAATGGCCAATTTTTAGTTTCAAAATAGAAGAAACTGGATAGAGTTGCATTAATTTCATGCTAAAAGATAATTAAATTTACATTTCAGGTGTTGATACACACTTTACAAGTAATTTTGCAAGCAACTAGTTGATGACTGAAAATGTTAAGGGTCATATTCAAAAAAAGTTTTTAAGAATAATTTGTAAAGCACTTATATTTTGTATTTTGGTATTATAATCAGACTCATTTTTTATAGACTTCTGTTTTTCATATGTTGTTATAATAAGCTAAACTAAATTTTTAAACATTCTCTCATCTGTATTGGGACCATCGTAAATTTACTGGGGTGGAGAATGCAGCCACTGTGATCACGCAAGCAAATAGTTTTATACCTGAAATCTAAAGTAAGGACAAAATATTCTACGTCTGTGAAGCTGAATCAATATGGAAACACTGGAATTTTTCAGTTAAACAGATGTATGGGGTTTTTAATAGATCAGCAAAGGTTACTGAGTTACAGAACACAGGGTCAAACACAGGACTACTGGGGGGAAAAAAAGCAGCAACAGAATCTGTGTTTTTATTAGTCAAAGTGCAAAGACTGTAGATAAGGGAGAGTCACAACGACTGAAACCACCTTTTACTTTCCAATGAACCCTGCATAGAGTGGCTGGAAAACAACAACAGGATGATTTGGTTAGTTCTGTATCACCATGAATAATGTTATATAAGTTTTCCTTGCTGGAGAATTAAATTTATAAAAACTTACAAGCTACAGCTATACTTACTCATACAGAGACAAACAAAAAAAGGTGAGAAAAATTGTTGCCAAGAGATTCTCTCCTATGAGAATATTCTGCTTCTAGTGAGTATCAGAATCAGGTGTCTCCAGCCTTAATCCCTACAATAAACACTCTGTTGCAAAAAGTAACATATCATACCTTTTTCTGCCTTGCTCCTGTTATGCTTTTCGAGCAGGAGGTACCGAGGACTTTCAGGAAGAAAAGGCAGAATCACAACTTGTATCAATGATGGAACAATGATTGCTCCAAATAAGAAAGGCCACCGAGACTCCTGCAAATGGATGCAAACATGAGTCAGTAACACTCTCGCATTGTGACATTTGGAAGAAAAATAGCTTTGATAGGAAGCACTGTAATTTTTCATCATTCAAAGTATTGTGTCCACCACCAGAGTGCTGTGTTCCTCCTAAGCTTAGTAAGTGGTTTGAACACTTCCTTCTCAGATCACCTTATTCAAGGGCCAAGCCCCAAACTATGTTCTGTTGTCAGTTTTTATTTCACATTCTTGCACTTCAGCAAGACCTAAAGCACCGCGTTCTGCATGGTATGGGATGTAATCCATGCCTCAAACCTGAAACAAGACCCAAGATAACCAAATAACTCCCAGAAATAATGGGTGGGGTATCTCCTAATCAAACTTTTCACTTGCCCTTTTAGGTGAGAGAGGTGTTTTTAAAAAATTCTCCTGCGATGGTAAAACAGCTTGAGAAAGCGTTTTTCCAAACAATTTAAAGCTTGAGGTAATTGGTCACACTAAGAGCCTGCTTTACCATGAAGGCTTCAAGACCCTATATCTTCATTCCTTTTTTCTTTTTTTTTCCACTTGAATGGAAAACTTTATGTAATGTAGGTGAACCAAAAGTGGTTAACACTGTTTACAGACAAGCAAGCCTGGATCTTATTTTAAAAACTAGAAAACTAAAGTCTTTAAAACCAGTCAATAATCACATAATCAAAGTGGGTACTGGTTTATAAAGAATAACTTAGGAAAACAGGTAGTATAACTTGTCACTTTCATTCCATATCTGCCTGGAATAATTTCCTGTAATATAAACCTCTTTGTTATGTACCATATAAAAAAATTATAGGGTGTTAGAATTTTTGACAATACCTCCAGATAAAAATCTTACTCTTGATCAGCACATCAAGAGTAGGTTTTTTTTTACCCACAATGTCAAGGATGTTTCTTAAAGGAAAAAAGAGTATTCTTTGTATACTGTTATTATCAGTATTCTGCCCACCTACGGAGACTTCCGTGGAATAAACTTACAGTCCTGTTAAAAACTCCTCCAGTGTATGGTTTATAAGTTGGTCACATTTACCTCAAATAACTCTTTTTGAAAGCTTTATTTTGAAAAAGTTATGAACAGGACTCTGAACTTACCCTTCACTATAAATAGCAAACTCTGCTACTATAGTGAAAAGCCCTTTATTTTCGCCACATAACACACCAAGTTTCCTTTATTTCTTCTGTTTAAGATTTCTGTTTTACTTTTTATCATACTAACTTCTAAAACCTTAAGGTATACTCAAAAATACTCATAAATGCTCATAAATATGCAGCCACTTGCCATTTTGGCATGAATTGATCAGTAAGTCACTGAAGCCAGTTGAAACTTTTCCATCCATTTCAAAAGATTTCATGTCTATTCAACATTATGGAGTGTGTGCTCTACTTGCTTTTCTCTTAGTTTACATTATACAACTTAACTCTTTCCTCCCACTACAGAAAAGAAATAGGACTAATATAAGTTTAAAGGGTCCACTAAAATTGGTGGAAATCAGGTTGAACTAGACCCTATAAAGAGAACTAAGAGAAGCAGAGAAAAGGAGGGTTTCATAACCTCTTTAAGAAGGAATAGAATAGGACATACACTGGGACAGTGCTCAGAAGCAGTAATAAGCTAAAGGCAAAAGACAGTGTAGGTGACTTAGAAGACATTTAAAACACTTTACCTCAATTGTCAGCAGTAAGGAGAAGCACACAGGCACTGCTGGGAGAAATGAAAATAGCTGCATCCCACTTTATTTCAGGGAAAACTTAAAAGAGCATGAAATGTTTTAATTACAGGGGACCTGATTTGATCACCCGCTCAGAATTGGTACAAATAACATGTCAAGATGGTAAAATTTTCATTTTAAACTGTCACACTATGGATATTTGCTTAGGCTGGAGCATGAAAAACCTGGCTTTGATGTATTTACAAAAGACAGTTAAACAGTAGAGCAAGTTTGACAACCACAGACTCATTCAAAGGTTGATGGAATAAAGTGCAAAGCAGCAGAGACAGAAGATTGGTTAGAAGGGAGGGATATAAAGTATGGCATGGATTTATCAGCTGTGAACGAAACAAGATCATGGTGCACTGAAATACAGTAAAGAAAATGTTGCCATGTCAGAAAATCATCAGCTAAAATGCAGAAAATGGAATTTATTGTAACCATCAAAAGGCGGAAAAGAAAGTGCCATGGGGAAATGTCAGCATGCACTGCTGACAGCTGACTATCCCTATCAAACTCAATAATCTATTTAAGCACCAGTTACATTTAGTATTCTCAGCAATTAAGAAGATTTTGATAAAATGTGAAGACACTCTCAACACAGACCAGGTTAACAATATACATATTGATACATTTTAAAGGGAGAACAGAATTGTTAACAAGGTCATGAAACAGAGGTGGGAAAAAGTGCTGTAGTTCCCTGGACATGGGCACCCATTTTTTGAAAGATTTAGTGTGGCCAATTAAATATCCCAGTATGAGATGGATAACGGGATCAAAAAGACTGAGTAAGGAAATATGCAGCTGTGACAGGCTTCACTCTCTCTGTTTCTCTCTAAATAATTTCACAGAAATAGAGAAACATAAAATGGTTTGGAAGGGACCTCTAAGATCATCTCATTCCAGTACCCTGCCATGGGCAGGGACATCTTCCACTATCCCAGGCTCTTCAGAGACCCATCCAGCCTGGCCTTGAACTCCTCTGTGTCTGGAGCATCCACAGTTTCTCTGGGCAGTCTGGTCCAGTGTCTCACCACTCTCACAGTGAAGGATTTCTTCCCAGCTTCTAAGCTAAACCTCTCCTCTTCTAGTTTAATAAATAGATTTTTATTATTTATTTATCTATTTATGTTAAAAGCACAATCTGGACATAGACCCCACTCCCATTCCCAACTCAACCACTGCTGCACAGTCAGGCTCCTCGTTTGCTCTCTGCCCAGAGTTTGGGTTTCCACTGAACATCCTGACCCCAACTGCTCCCAGGCAAGCTTCCCACATCCTGTCTCCTGTCCATGCTAGAGCCACGGGGAAATGCCCATACCCCAAACACCTTCTCCTAGGCTCAGGCTGGATATGGGGTAGCACAGGGCACTCTCCAACCTTGCTCTGCATCCCTGAGTAACCACCATGCTGCCTCACAGAATTGTCAAGGGCTTAGTTACCTCTACTGCTTGAAACGTGCAGGAAATGGTATCAAAATAAATACTCTTTTCCCCTTTTTAGAATCCAGTACACAGGATGAACTGTGATCTCTCAGTGAGCAAGTCACCATTTAAGTATTTATTCTGTAATTAATTCCTTGGGGATGGGGTTGTGATGAGTTTACTACAGTGCTGAACAACTTTTAAACAGAACTGACCTTTTTGTATAACTTTCTAACGTAAAATGACATATTTTACCCATTTTATATGTGGGGAACAAAGAGACAAAAGCCTCTGGCAACCAATGTAAGATATTGAAAATATCCAGGAAATATGATTTGGTAGTCTCTTCTTTTTCATTTTCTATAAGAAGCAGGAACACTTTTAAAATTTTAGTTTTGCAAAATATAATCACACACACAGACCAAAAGAATTACATTTAATCTAATTTTTAGATGCCCTGAAGCATCTTGCCTCAGCCTCCTGCTGCAGCTACAGAAGGATGCAGGTCTCTGTGATATTGTGTCACATCTGCCAGTCTCACAGGGACATCTAAGGTACCGTAGGGCATCAAGATGATACTGTCTGCTTATATTCAAGCAATTGAATTTTGTCCTTTCTTATAGAAACTTGGCACAAAAAATGCACATCAGAAATATTCCATTTGCCCCGCAAAAAAAAAAAAAAAAAATTGTATCCCTACTCAGAACAGACTGGGTAAACTTAGGCATGCAAGGCCCAAAACACTGCACAAGTTCAGCATTTCTCTGTTAATCTGCTACCACACCACATAAAACACTCCTAAAAGTAAAGGACAACCTCACTGGCCTGGGGCCAAGGACTGAAAAAGCACTGAGATGGAACTAATTTCTTAGCATTAGAACTATCTTTTCTTCCTTTAGTCAAGGATGTGGCACAGTGATGATGATCATGTGGCAGCTGAGAAAAGAGAATGTCTACACCTCAGTCTTCAGAGCAGCTACTCAAGTAAGGTGCAAAACAACTGCCTTCCTCTTACCTTCTTTGTACCACTCCAAACACTGCTTTACAATCTACTCCAGCTGTAGGGCAGTCTGGTCTCACAGTTATATCTCACAGTTAATTGTGCTGGACACAATTTTCTCTTTGCATGACTGTTTTTGTAACCCAATTTGTCAAAATGTATTTCAATAACAGAGTTACAAATTGCTTATCTTCCTGTTTAAAACAGAGGCAACTCAGATAATATGTGTATTTCACCTCTCTTCTGCAGCCAGATGTGTATTTTCACAGGTCACTACTACAGCTATAGCTCTGACAAGAAGATTACTCTAGTATCAGTATCTTCCCAGGTAATAATCAGTACAGAAAGTCACAGACTTAAGTACATCAGTACAAGTCTGATGTAAAATTCACAGAAATCAGCAGGAGGTTTTTGTTACTGAGTAAATGGTCTTTGGATGAGAACTTAAAACAGCTTTGAGAGTGCCTGATGCCTGAGTCCCATTATTCTCTCTTCACTAAATGGCATGTTAGATCATGGACGTATTGAGAGGGAGAATTAGAGTATCTGTTACAAGTTCCCCAGATGGTTTTTTGTCCAGCTTTTTAATGGAGTAACAACTAACTTTTTACTGTACACTTATATGGCATAATTTGTCTTCATTTCTTATTCATCTCCAAGAGAAGCAAAAATTTCAGAGAAAAGCAATGGGAAATGGGAAGCTTTCACATGGGATTATTATCAGCAGCCAGAATATATACTTGAGCTTCTTTAGGAAGAAATATTAGAGGTATGTTGGAGCTAGGCAAAATTTCTGACAGAACTTCCTTTCAGTGATGCATTTAGCATCCATAAATAACAAAATATAAAAATAGTAAATTAAAATAATGGAGGAGGATAAGAGTCAGTTTTTCAAACATGAGAACATACTTTCATTCTGAGGCCCTTGGGTACCTCAGATGTCCCTGTGGGACTGGCAGATGCAGAACATAGAACTCCAGAGAACTGCATCCTTTTGGGACTGTAGCAGGAGATGAAGAGAAGTGCTCCAGGGCATCTAGAAATTGCATTAGATGCAAATATTTTCTTATGTGATTATATTTTGCCAAACTGAAGTTATGAAAGTTAGACTAAGGTATATCAAGGTTAAGAGAAAAACAAACACAAAAATACCCATAGCATATTTGCTGTTTTAAAAACAATGGAAGTGGTTGAATATTTCATCTTAACATTTTTATAATGACAACAAATCTGGTTTGGATTTTAAAGAAAACAAAAATCAATTAATTTTAACTTGACACTTACTTCAAGTTAAAAAAAAATCCCTTAAAATACTAATCAAGAATATACCTCCTATTTTTTTCCCTTTTGCCAGCAGTTTCAAAATCAAAGACACTCAAGAGCAGAAAACATACCCTCCTACTCAATATGATGACTGCATGCTTTCCTACAGTGCTTTACCAACTTACCATGGCATTAACACCCAATTTGTAAAGGATAAATTTACATATTAGGACATGAATTTGCAATAATGGGTAGTTTTACAATGTATAATAGAAAGTAAAACTGAAATGTTAATCTTAAAGGCTAAGAATCTTCAAAAATGTTTAAGTGGTAGTTATCTCCCCAGTGTGTCACACACTCAGAAGGAAGTCACAGGTCAAATTGATTTGGATTTATTGCTTAATAACAGACTTGTAAATATTATCAAGTACTCAAGCACTAAGGAAACAGGCAAATCTGAAATGTTCACTAGCTCCTAAACATCTGAAGCAGAGTCCAACTTACACAGGGTAAGATGAGTTTTATAGATAGACACTATTTGTTATTAGGTCAGCTACAGTAAGTAAAAAACCTCACCTTTTTAAGCCTGATAAAGTAGCAGAAAGTCATATTTTAAATATTAGTATAACAAATGCTCTAATTTTAGTTACATGTGTTAACTATGTTTCAGTGGATAAGGAGAAAATGATAAGCAACTGCTATCAGTCTCCATGGTGTTTTGATGTCTTTCTTTCCTTCACATCTGTTGAAGAATATCTTTCCAGGAAAGCTTGTCTACTGCTTTTCCAGTTGACTTAATTAAGCAAAGAACAGCTACATACAAATCTTCTCAAGAGTCAGGTGAGCACTGTTACACTGTCTGTGAGTAGCAGTCCTCACTGATGATAAACTTTCATCCCAACATTAGATGCTCTGCCATAAGTCTTTTATTAATTTTTGAGTCTAAATTATATATCTATCTCCATAGTGCTCTTGTTTCCATAACCAAACTTCCAGACAACCCCTCTCCTGTAAGATGTTCTCTTTCCCAAATGTAAAACTGCAACATTTCAATATTACATGTGGCCCATCAACCATATGTTGTTAAAACTTGGGGAGTTGAAGCCTCATAGCACAACTTTAATGGACTGAAACTCATTTGCAAATATGAAGGCACACAGCTGTTTTTCCATGCATTACTTAATGAGTTCTGTACAGAAAATGGATGAGTAAATACCATTGTGTCTGTCTCAGGGAACCAATAGAAAGTTGATTTATAATCTCCAGTACATACATAATCTCAGCTGATCCACAATAGATATAAACAAAGTACCTCACTTAATGTCTCCATTAGAAATGTATCAACATGTACCACATTCCCCCAGCAGGGCTGGTATAACAGAGTAGACCTCTTCCCATGGGTCCTACTGAACTGCAACAACCCAGAGGGTCCTGGCAGCATTTCTGTACTTTTATCAGACCCACCAAGGTTCTGCCTGGTGCCTGCACAGCATCTTCCCTTCACTGGATCAACCAGCCCTTGAGTGAGGTGATCTTCATGATCAGCAACTCACAGCTTGTATTGGAGTGCTTGTGTCTTGATAAAAGACTTGGAAATTGCTTCAACAGTAACAAAATTTGTGCCTTATGTGTTACTGTGAAAAGAGGATGGAAAGGTCCCATTGCTAGAAAAAGAAAAGAACTGAGAATATTTGAAAAAGGATTGCCATCTTCAAAATCACTGCCTCAAGCAATTCTTAATTGGTGTGTCTGGTAGCAGTTTGCAGGAAGTGCAGGCAGACATCAAACACCTGCTGAAATCAGTGACTACCTGAATAAGAACTGAAATATTTTTGGCTCCTTCCTTCCTTCCTTCCTTCCTTCCTTCCTTCCTTCCT